>JASDQU010193840.1:4291-17168 GCA_032191745.1 Picea mariana | reverse complement strand
TATAATGAATCATTCTTGATGTTGTTGATCAGGGATTTGGAAAGTCAATGTACCCATCAAATCATTGAACCTTTGATCGAAGTCCCATACTGACTCTGTTTGTACCTGTTTAATCTCTTTCATTTCTGTGATGTACGAAGACTCTAAATTTGCTTTCTTGAACTCCTCAGTAGCTTGTTCCTTATCTCTGCCAAAGTTCTAGCCTTTCGTGTAGGTGTGGTACTCTGCAACTTCATATACCAGACCAACGCATGACCTCTAAATGTTGTTTCCAATTATGCAATATTCATAGCCTCATCTTGGACATTCTTTGTGGCCCAAATTGTCTTGCAAATAAACAAGTGTTGTTCTGTGTCCTCTGAACCAACCCCTTGAAACTCAAGCAGTCTAAGGGTTTTGTCTACCCCTGCCATGTTTCTTTGTGTATTCCCTCTGGTTGGTGATGTTGGTTGAATCTGACTCTGACTCTGACTTTGCGCAATACTTCCACTACTCTAATTGCTACTATTATGTGCTCCATGGTTTGCTACAATTGCTTTTGATAAGTCTTCAAATGTTTTTTTTTTATTGTGGTGACGCACATGGGGTCGTGGATTCGACACAGGATCCTGCCTGAGTAGGACTTATCAGTTCTTCTATTACTGGATTGGACCGAAACTCCTCTTCTTCTCCCCCTATATATGGTATCTCCAYGATTTAGACTAGTGCACATGTTTCTCTCCCCTTTGGCTCACTACGTAGCTCTCCTTTGTCAACCCTATTCTTTTGCCTCTTATATCTCTTTCYTCTRCACAACTCTCCAAAATCRTATTCTTCCTCTGCTATACCCTCTTGTTGCATCCTCAATCCCTCYCTTCCTTTTTCATCACTTCCTTCATTCTCTCATACTATCCTCTTGTCATCCCTCAGTTCTCTATGTCCGCAAATCCCCCAGCAGTTAGAATCCATTATCATCATGTTCTTGTCACACAATAACATATTTATCCACATACTTAATGATTTCAAGAACCTCCTACGTAKACCTTTGAAAAATTCCCTTTCTGCGACACTGTATGATTGGATACAATCTACTACAAACTCTATAATATATCCTCCTAGTATGTTATCCAACCAAAAATCAATTGCATGAGTAGTTGKGTTACTTACAAAATTCAGTTGTCTTACCAATTCAGGAGTCCAATTCCTTGACATTGTAGCCCTGTACCTTCTAGTTTTCTCYAGTAATCTTTCTAGCCACTCAATCAGAATAATTGGAAATTCACCAAAGAAAATTTCTTGCAAATCCATGTACACATACCTTTGCATCCATTACTTCTTACTCATCCAAGGGTTTTTGTTCTCCTGTCAAGCAAACTCTCATTCCTTCCTTTCCAACCATTCTGAGATATCCTTCTTAGTCGGCCTCCAAAACATCCCCTTAGTCACAAATTCCAAGTGGAAACATTTGTTGGTGTTGCATGCGGTTTATAAGACCCCAGGTTCGATTTATCTATGACCAAAAAAACCCACCAGATACCAACCCTTTCGACATCACTCACTTTCTTATATGAAGTCTCACCCAAGGTATGTATAGGTACCATGAGAACCAGGCTTCTGCAGTAGTAAGGGAATGGGAGGCAATCATCCGATTCATTCTTTCTTATTATTTATGTGCGCATAACTATGTTCTTATTCAATATCAACTACTTAGTGATTCAGATTCATATTATCCATATAATTTAGGTTACTTGATAAACTCATTGCTTTACCAGTTATGAATAGTGCAACATGATTAAACATAAAATAAATTTAATCTATCATGCAACCATGTAGAATTCATAAGCAATCACATCATAAACATACGACACAAGATTTAGTGTGGTTCACCCAAATCTGGGCTATGTCCACAATGACTGGCTTATTTATTATGCTTTCATTCAATGCTTCAGGCTTGTGCACTGCACTTACATATATGTATTATGGACATCTTCCACTTCTCCTAGCCTAGTCGCTCTGTAGTGCAAGCCTCTCTCTCTCTCTCTGCATCATCGCTTACATTCAGACACAGATTCCTCTATGTTACAGACTAAAACCAAACAATAACAGGAACTGAACAGACCTCAACAGATCATAGCCCAAAAGAACCCTCAAAACATATCATAGGCTGGAACCCCTAATCTCCCAACCTGTTACATATTTATACATCAAATCTAGGGCTTAAAACCCTACTTAGTTCATCCCAAAAAAACCCATTACATTGCATAGCGAATTTAGTTAACTGGTTGTTCGACTGCTTTCTTCTACTTTTCCGTCTACATGCTGCTTTTGCGCGTCCTTCCATATTTAGAAAGTTGAGCTGTCATGTTTCTTTTCATCCGCTTTCTTCTCCTACTTTTATTCTGCTTTATTCTTCTCTTTTCTTTTATTCTGCTTACTGCGCGATGTCCTTCTCGATGCATCTCAGTTGCACACTTCCTCGTCCTTCTTCTTCTCCTCTGTGCACTTCTTCTGTACTTGGGATTTTTCTCGAAACTATATTCCAAAACTATCTGTCCAACAATGGGCATGCATGATAATCCTTTGTCATAAGCCATGCACATAAAATACGCAAAATTATTCTTATTAGGATAGTTAGACAATAATCATGTAAAGAATAATAATATCCATTTAAAAATTAATAATTCTTACATACTAAAAATTTAGTATTTACCCCAGCACACTCTAAATCTTGGAAAATCACGAATACATCAACATAATATCTGACAAATTGTGAATTCACGATCATGTGCATTCAACGGCCTAGAAACACCAGACAATTTAATCTCGTTATACAAAAGTTGTAATTCATCTATCATAGGTGCCAAATATGTATTCATTTTCTTCACTTGATACTTTTCAGGTGCTAGTAAAACCAACATTAGGTGCTCCCTATTAATTGACATCTAAGCTAGAATATTGTAGTTGATCAAAACTATGGCCATGTGGTCCATATGCTAGATTGTTGGGAGTAAAGATTAAGCCCTTCCACTGCAAAACCAAATCTTATGCTTCATTTCTCTTCAACAATTTTTTATGGTCGACTAGATTTGTGTTTCACTTCCATTGAATTCGTTAGGATTCTCATCACTCCATTAGTATTTTTTATTTTTCATGGATATTAATACTTCTATTGAATGCGCACCATTCCATAAATTGGGCCAATGACTTACATTTGAACAATGACATTAACTTGGGGATTATAGGCATGTGATGGAACACTTTATTTGGTATTTTTTTGTAATGACATCATTGTGAAAACATGATTCATGATACTCTAAACACTTTCCATCTCCTCCATGTGTGTGTGTGTGTGTGTGTGTGTGTGTGTGTGTGTGTGTGTGTGTAATGCAATATTTAGGGTATGCATGAATGGAATGATAAAACACCCCTAGAACCTAAATTATTGTTTGTGCTTCCTTGGTAGTTCTTGGAAGACTATTTTCCTTTGGAAACAACTTGTCATTTAATACATTGTTGGCACTAAAACATATAAAGAACTATTTTTTATATTAATAAATTTTGAAAATCACAAGGGGTTAGCTCAACTGGTTGGTTCCACTATTTCAAGGCATTTGGATAGTTTTGTGTTAACAAGGGCCTGATTGGAAACCCTATGGATGAGGTGCACTAGTATTTTCCCATACGTTTATTAAGGATACTATCCAAGAATGTGGAGAAGTATCCCTTGGGTTTCCTCATGAGTTTTTTCTTGGAAAAAAATATATAACTAAAGTTTATAGAAAATTGTTAATCAACTGGGATGAAAATTGTGTATATTACATCGAAACTACATAGTACCTCAACAATGTTGAAAATATATTATTTGACAAACCAAATTTTGCTTTATTGTTGTAGAGTAGGAGAATATCCATCAATTTACAACATCGAGCAATCTCTTCTTTAGATAAGGGCGTTGTTGTAATATTTTTTATTGTATCCCCAAGATAATATCATCCTCTTCATAATTGCCTTGGTTTTATGCCCCACTAGATTCTTAATCATCTGAAACAATCATCTAACATGTGTTTTAAGACTTTTGCATCATGAGCTAACACTATGACATTTGGTTCAACTTTGAAGAAAAAAATCAATTTTAATGTYGAAAAACAATTAAATTTCTTGATTTTCCTTTTTTTTTGTCTTTTGCGCCCAATAAATGTCACTTTTTCCATATTATAATTGTGAGGTATATTAGTCAATGTTAGGAACGTCGGTTGTTCAATGTGTCTTGGTGCATTATTAAATTTGACAAATTCAAATGCTACTATAGTGATCACATGTCGAATAAYCGATGATATTAGTAAAAAAGATTACCTCGCAATAAAAATTGACAAGTATTTTACATTATCAATGTTTAAAATAGCTATATATTTTGTGTTTTAAAAAAMAACAGTGGACCCTAAGCCATTTTTTTGTCTAATTAAGAGTTGGGATTAAGTGACATATTAGGAGTGTAAATTTTTACTTCATAGTTGACTCATTAATATCCTCCCCATAATATGAAATTTATTTTGGCAAAAATTTGTAAATGCCATTTAATTGCTCTATATGTGATTTTTTTTAAATGTGTGCTTGTTGTATTAATGCCCAGCTAATTGAATTTTTTGTTGAAATATAAAACAATGTCAAATAGTAGTAACTTGAGTGTTGATGTATATGTCCGAGTGGCTTACATGGAACAATTAATTAAATAATCCTTCGATCTCACCATGGCTAATGATCTTGATGAGTTTGATAATCATGTGCATATGAGAAATGTTAAAAAAACATATAGAAGCATTGAGAGTTAGCTTAAGTGGTGACGAGCCAAATGTGAGATCTCTTCCCAAGTTGGTAAGGCCACGAGTTTGACACTCTTAATCCCCTTGGGGCAAGGTGCTTGAAACTCAGGAATCAACAATTTACCCTAGTTACAATTCATATTAGATCCTGAAGGAAAAATAGAAACAACATTTGCCCGGGGCCTAGGAATATCCACAAACAAACAAGTTGAAGCCTATGTCCTTCTTCAGGGTCTCCTCCTTGCAAAGGAATATAATATAAAAATTTTGTTTGTCATAGGAGATTCATGTGTTATTATCAAATCGATGGTCATGAAATTGACCCTATTAGACAGATTTCTTTGATAATTGCTCGAATCAAGAAGGAGGTCATTAGCTTGAGCAAGGTTTCGTACTTCCAGGTATTGAGAGAATTTWACTCCCAATTTGATTCTCTAGATAAAAAATCCACCTCTCTTAACCAAGGGGACTTGATGGAAAATGAGGGTTGATTCCACCACATAATCCCCTAAGTTCATAAGGTTAAAGCCACGTATCATCACCATTAATCACCACTAGTTTCAACATTGCTCATATCAAT
Organism: Picea mariana; assembly: GCA_032191745.1. Taxonomy (NCBI): domain Eukaryota; kingdom Viridiplantae; phylum Streptophyta; class Pinopsida; order Pinales; family Pinaceae; genus Picea; species Picea mariana. The sequence goes on along the minus strand of JASDQU010193840.1, from coordinate 11,789 downwards.
CCTTAAGCACGGAGATGGGATCCAAAAGGACACAATCCCCTCTCATTCACATGCTGGAATTAATSTCAGTCCCATCTATTAAATTCCTAATTGTGGTTTATTGTTGGTSAGGTGGGATAATGAATCAGTTTGAGGAAGGAGTTCRTAGTGGATTTTGGAGAAACATCTTCCAACTTGGAACTCACCTGGTAAGAGTTTCTCTTGGTCTTTGGTGTTAKACAGTTGGTTGYCATTGATGTCAACCCTTGGAGCATTCRAGATACCCCACAATTGTGATTGAGATTGATGGTGAGTTAGTTGTCATTGATGTCAACAAGAATGGTTGATGTCAGCAAATGTGTTGGGTGCATTTGATGAAGTCTACACGAAGCCCCAGAGGCGTGGTCATGAGACCCAAWTTTTTTGAAGGAATAAGRACATGAAGGACAATGCAAATGTAGGTAACACACTCATAGATGGMTAGTCCTCATCATGTCAATTCCGGTGATAGGTGGTACGCCATGTGGTTCCTCATTATTGAGGAGTTATGGTYTTGTGAAGTTAGAAGCCCTGAAGAATGGTCAATAAGCCCCTAGTTGGTTACAAGTATTTAATGAAAGGGTAAAGTAGTTGTAAAAAGAAAGTCAAGAAGCCCCTAAGATCAAGGAAAAACGTTACCCAACAAAAGTATAAATACACCTCAAGGAGTCATTCACAAGTACATTCACTCACTTATTCTATTGAATATCTTCTAGTGAACTAGTGATCTATTTGACAAGTTTGCAATGGTGAAATATGAGGTAGCGACAAGTGAGAAGTGCAGGAGTTTCAGGATTACAGAGGAGAGCTATGGTTTTTTGTAAAAACCCTAATTGACTGATCCCCGTGGGTCAGAAAACTATTGTCCTACGAGGCATCCCCACGGGTTGCACAATGTCTATCACACAAGGCCCCGCGTAACATTAGTTCTTAGTCCCGCAAGGCTAAGACAAATTTAGGGATTATGTTGGTGCCAGGTTGTTGAGGACCGAGGAAAGGTTACAAGTTGGTATTGCATAGTTTCAGCTCAACTACAAGATCAAAGGTAAGTTTTAAGGGTTATGCTTACGTTGTTATGGCACATGCTTAGTAGTGATCATGCATGGTATGGTACACCTTGGTGATGACATGATACCTTGTTAGAAGTACACTCTTAGCTATGTTGATATCTGATTTGGTACATGTCATGGTTATGGTTCATTATTAGAGGCATATCTTTGAGATGTTGGTACATGGTTGAAGTTCACACTTGGTATATGGTAGAACATGTATGAGATACACCTCTTGGTGATGTTGGTACTTTGTTGAGGTACATGGCACATGGTTTGAGGTACATATTAGTTATATGTTGATGATGTGATGATAATGCCTTTGGCATGTTTTTGAGGCATATGGTATATGTATGAGGCACATTGATGGTGCATACTTGAGGCATGCTTGGTATATTGATGAGGCATTGACACATGATTGAAGCACATCTTAGATGCATGGTGTTGGCACTTGAATGAGGTACAACTATGGATGTTGTTGATACATGGTTGAAGTTCACACTTGGTATATGGTAGAACGTGTATCAAATACACCTCTTGGTGATGTTTGTATTTGGTTAAGGTGCACCATTGATAGTGTTTGCTTGGCACATCTTATGATACATGGTCTATGGATGATTGGCATGTTGTTTGAGGTATATGGTTGATGATATGGTGCATGGTTGGAGGCATATGTTGATGATCTTGGTACATGCTTGAGTACCTTGTTGAGGCACTTCATTGTTATGGAACATGGTCTATGGTATATGGTTGAGGCACATATCATGGTATATTATTTATGGTACATGGTTGATGTACTTGGTGTGGTACATAGTTGATGGTATGGTATAGGTTTGATGCATGATATGGTGCATTGTTGATGCACAGTTTGGTACAGGTATTGGTGCATGGTTGATGCACAGAGTGGTACAGGTTTTGGTGCATGGTTGATGCACAATTTGGTAAAGGTGTTGGTGCATAATTGATGCATGGTTGATACAGGTTGATGTTCATGGTTGATGTACATATGGTACAGGTTGATGTGCATAGTTGTTGCATGGTTGGTACCRGTTGATGTATATGGTTGATGATTGATGTACATGGTTTGGTGATAGTATYCATGTGAGAGGATTTGKTTTTKTTGATGTTGAGTATCATTAGTGGTGACTGATTGATGATGGTATGCCGGTGACAGTGGYAGKTTGGATAAAATGACATGTTGACAAGTTGTAGGTTGATGTGAYAGTGACAGTGACAGTGGTAGTGATTATAGTAGTGAGAGTTTGGTCTACACTTATATTTCAGAGCGGTAGGACGAGGCAAGGAAAGGGATTTATATCCTCCTTMCGGTTGGTGCYAGAGGACACAGGGAGTTGGAGATTCCTTCATGTTGGAGCTTGAGAATCAAGAGGTTGTAGCCTCCTTCTGGTTGGATCCAGAGAATTCAGGGAGTTGTAGCTTCCTTCAGGTTGGAGCCTGTAAATAGGGGGTCGTAGCCTCCTTCCAGTTGTAGCTRGAGAATTGGGAAGTCGGTGCTTCCAATGAATGTATTCTTGACAATATATAACAAAGCATTATGTGGTTTTCTCCCTTTTGGGTTTCCACGTAAATACTAGTGTACTGTGTATTTGATGTGATGCCACTTATGTTTATATTCTCATGATATATTGAATGCAATCATAGATGATATAACCCTGATAAAGTTGAAGTTTATATATTGTGGTTAAAAGTGGTAAAAGAGCTCATATTGATTGCCCCCCCCCCTCTCAGTATTCCAACATTTGGTTGGTTTATTGGATATTTGGTATGAAGGCTTTAACATCAGGGTGTTTCCAAAGGATAGTTATTTGTGTGCTCTGGTTTTTGGGATTTATTTGGGTTTTGGTTCCTGGAATATGCCATTGTATTTCAGTTCTAGATCAAAGGGTGGTTTCTATGCAACATTTTCTAGTGACTTCTTCTCAATTCTCTCTCGATACTCATCTCTTTGGCTCTCTGAGTTTAACTTGTACTCATATTCCATCACTTAGTGCTCTAGTTTTTAAATAATGAGTGAATGGCCTCTTCAATTGCTTTGTGCATTATATATGGGGTAATTTATGTTACACCACCTTATATATCCACTTGGCGTTTCTTTCTAGAACTTCCATCCATTAGGTGGGTCTACTTCCTTAAGGAAATGGAGTTTCCTAAAATCTGTTTCTTTATCCCCCCCAAAGTTGATCCATTGAACACCTTCTCTCCATGGTGCATGCCAGATCCCAACCATGTCTGGGATATGATTCTATAGTTTTATTTGGGCTTGGATGCATTGGTCTTTTTACATTTGGTTTTAGAAATTTCTAGAAACATAGTGTTTTGGCAATATTGTTGTTTGGTGTATGGAGTAGGGGGTGTTTTCTATGTTTTGGATCTAGGGATCTCCTAGGACAAACTAGTTCTAGTTTGACTATTTTATCTTCATCCACCTCCGTTTTGGGTTTATAAATTATGGATTATATGGAATATTAGGAGATATAAATGGATCTTCAAAGGCATGAAGAGTCTATTAAATGCAATAGAACCTCTCTTTTCTCAGTGACCTCCAGGGTTCATGAAAATGAACATCAATGAACTTGACAAAATGAAACAATTATGAATGTCTTGGTTCAACAAAAGCATAAAAATATGTCTTTAAAGAAGAATGTAATATGTTAAGGAACATGGTCATCAACCTCAACAAAGATTCTCACTCTACAAATTCAAACCATGGGATATTAATCAACTAGGTTCAAGCAAATCTTAAGGAGGAGGATACAATACATAAAATGAAAGATGACATGGACATTGGACAACATAATTCTCTTCCTTTCAATGAAGGTTAGGAGGAAGCTAACAACCACCATATGTTTCATTAATCTTTTTGTTTTGTAAAGAAATTAGAATATTAGTTGTCTTTTGTAAGTAGTATAACTGCACAGATAGATGGGATGTAATAATTGTAGACTCTTGCAAACTCTCTTATGTGGTATGCAAGAGTTTCCAATTTTGTATGAAACTTTAGAACAATACTACTTGTATGCTTGTTGTTTATCTATGCTACAATTTTTTTTAATATAATATTTCCCAGTTTTGGTTTAAAAAAACATTTGGGAATAATTCCAAACTTCCTAATATTAATAATGGGAAATTTTACTGCCCTTGTCGGAAATGAAAGTGCTTATAGAGAAGAATAATTTTAAGGTCAACTGTCATAAAACATTGCTTAGAAAATGGGTACCTAGAAGGGGGAATTGAATTTTCCCCTTGGTAAGATCCAAAAACATGTTTTTCTTCATTTTTTAAAAGTTCCAAATGTTCTAATATTTCAATACTTTAAATTATATTTGTTTGATTGTATTTACAAAGACAAAATCACCTAGGCTTGAAATTATGAATACAACAATTTCTTGTATCAATGGTGGTGGTGATGGAGTTGAAGTTGATCATATGGAGGAAAAATGACATTGATGTCGTTGAGAGTAAAGGGATGAATAGGTTGATCCATGACACCTTTGTTTTCATGGATGAGGACACACTCATGGATGATATCTATGAAAATATTCATGATGCACCTCTTAAGGCACATAACCCCTATACAAAGACTTCAAGACAAATCTTCTCTCTACTATTTTATTGTTGGAACTTAAAGGCATTGAACAATATTTCAAACACATGTATGACATGAATCCTAGGGTGTATAAGATATTTATTTATATAAATATAAGTTTTTCTCTACTTTTTGTTATTGCAATAGGTAGGATGCAATATCCACTATTGAATACATTAATTCAAATATTATTGTAGATTGTTAGGTGATATTTTCCTACCATCATCAAATTCTTTACTATGTAAATATCAAGAATTGTGTGACCTTATGAAAGATATAGGAATGGAGTATCAAACAATTGATGCATGTACTAATGATCATATTATATATTATGGACATCATGCAATAAAGTTGAAATGCCATGAATGTGGAATTAGTAGATATCAAAGCAATCAAGTAACAAATAAGGTGCCCCACATGGTTTTTCATCATATTCCCATAATTCCATGTTTTAAATGAATGTTTTGGTGCAAAAAATATAGTATAGTTTATGGATTACCATGCATGGAAGAGACATGAAGATGGTGTTATGTGAATGTCTATAGGTGGTTATAAATTTAGGGATATCGTGGAAACATGGCCAATTTGTAAAGACTAACCTTGTAGTGTTAGACATTCATTAGTCACTAAATGTGTCAATCCATTTGGAGAGCTCAAATCAATTTACTTAGTTTGGAAAATTTTTGTTATAAACAATAACCTTCCTCCTTGGATGTCAATAAAGAGGGAGCACATGATGTTGACATTAATTGTTCCAAGAATGTACTTTCAAATATTTATAGAACATACCAATTCACTTTTGTTGTTTGTTATAGATTTTGTGTGTAAGGAATTAATTGTTTGGGTTTTCAAATAACCAGGTAAATACCAAGATAGAGATATGAATGCATATCTTAAGCCTTTTATGGATGAACTTTTAAGGTTATAGACCCACATCAATATGTATGACATCTCCAAACCATTAGGGAAGAAAAAATTTCAATTACATGGAATACTTAGATGGACATTTCACGATGCCTCTAAGCTAACACATTTTTGTGGTATGTAAAGTACAATTTAACTCTATATATCCTCTATTAATCCATGTAATTTTTTGAACATTTTTGTATTCTATTAACATTATTTTATATCTTGCAAACCTTCAAACAAAGGGTAACTATTCATGTCCACTATTTTGTCCTAGAATAACATCCAAGTGTTCAAAAAGATTAGAAAAGGAGGTGTATGATGAGTACATGGATTTACTCCCTAGGAACCATAGGTATCAAACTACCCAAAACATTTCTTTAATGGGTAGGAAAACGTTGAAAAAAAACCCATGAAGAATGACACCTCAACTATGGAAAAAGGCCATTGAGAAGATTTGTGCTAAGCAATTGGTTTCAGTTACATCGATATTTGTAACTTGGTTATATATATTTTTTAATATTTGTTTTTGTTTATTGTACTAACAAAGGTATTTTCATTTATGTTTCAGAAAGGTCTATGCGATGGACTTCCTAGAAGTATAAAATATTACTATGTCCAATTCAGTTGGTTTCCCTACTATGAGCACCTACAAGTAGTTCATTTGTTTGAAACAATGCATATTGGAAAGAATGTCATTGAATGCTTATGGAGAATCTTAGATGGAAGGAATAACAAATACATAAATGTTAAAGTTATTAGTGACATTAAGGAAACCAACATTATGCAACAATTTACTCATTCGTATATTAATGGGAAACCAACTAAGCTTCCATGGTTAACATATCAAGAGAGCGAATTTGTAAAATAGATTATACAAAAGATTAAATTTCCACCAATTTTTCCTCAAACATAAATAACATAATAACAAAGAAATGTGATTTTTGTGGGTAAAAACTCACAATTGGCATACCTTCATTAAGATTTGGCATTTTCTAATATTTATGATCTCATGTTGATTACATTATTTGCTAATAATAGGTGTTTGTTTCTAATCAATATTAAATGATATTGCTTTCTTCCTTGTTAGAGCATGTGTTATCTCTACCTCTCCCAAACAACTTAGGCAATAACATAAAGAAAGTTATATATGATCTTGACAAATACATGAGGTAAGTAAAAAGTTATAATTGAAATGTTACTTGCAAAACTTGTTGACATTTGATTTACTTGCATTGTATAATATTATGTTGACACATGTGATTTTCTTGCATGTTTAGGTGGTTGTCATCTAAAGAAATCCATAAAGAAGATATTAGGTATCGGAAGAGAGAAATTCCTTATGTAATATGTGAAATACAAAAGTAACTACCTCTAGTTGTTTTCAATCCACAAGAACATTACCTTATACACCTAGTCAAGGAGATTGAAATATGTGGGCCCTTACATGTAGGTTAATGTGGTTGGTGGAGAGGCACTTGAAGGAATTAAAGGAATTTTCTAGAAAAATATCATGCTCGGAGGGAGAAATGGTTGAAGGATATATTTCATATTGGTCACTATGTATATTAGTGAGTATATACCCCAAGTAGTGGCGGATACTAACGCGCCTCTCCTTTGAATGCCAATTCCCCCAACAAATTGAAGGGAAGGTGTTGTTGGGAAAAGGAAGATGGAGAAAAGTGTAAGGTAGTATAATATTTCATTGTAATTACTATCTTCATATAGATATTATTAATCTTGATTGGTACCTAAATGAAATTTTATTTTTTCATTCAATAGTGAAGAGTGGGATGCATCACATTTATACATTTCAAATAATCTCGACTAGATGAATGTATGGATAGAACAATGTAATGAAGTTAACCATATTTTATCATGGAACATGGTGGCATAGTTGATTAGAATATATTATGTG
>JASDQU010193837.1:0-19857 GCA_032191745.1 Picea mariana | reverse complement strand
TTTAGGAATGCATGTGCGTTCCTGAACACATGTTTCTCAGGAACATGCACATGTTCTTGAGAACATTCATATGTTCCTGGGAACGTGCTTATGTGATTCGCTGAGTGGAGGATCTAGGTTTTTCGAACCTATTATATAAGAAACACATGTGCATTTCTAGAAACATGCATGCATTCCTACGAGTGTTCATTCCTTCTCACCTTATTGTCACTTTATTGTTCACCAACTTCGTGCACTCACCCTGTAGTACATTCATAACCATGGCTCTCTACTAATCAAAAGGTATTCAATGTGCACTCAATGGTCTTCTTTAAAACTTGGTAAGAAAATTGGGCAAGTGGATACAAAGGTGTAAATCGGGCATTCCTTTTAAGGGGAAGAAATTCTCTAAAAGATCAATCCAAGATCATGAGTTTAAACCAAAAGTTTACATCGAATTCTAGATGTATCGAACCCCTATGAAGGAGGCGTTTTTCTAGGCTTCTTGATCCTTGAACCGGGGTTTTACATGAATAGAGGGTCAACATTCTAGAATTGTCCTGAAATATCTATGGTAAATAGGCACTCCACCTATGTTCAAATATGACTAAATTAACCTGGACATGCTTTGGATAAAATTTGACTTCGTCAATAAGGACCACATAAGTTCTAATTCACAATGTGCAAGGTTGTGCACTTTTAAAGTGAATATACATATAATCAAATAAACCAAAGAAAATGTATGAGTTACAACAAAATATCCCAAACATGTGTTGTTATTGTGTACTAGATAAACAACATAATAATACATGTTAACCGTTAGGACTACTTAGTACATGTAAGAGAGTCTCGCGATGACAATGATACTTCAAATAATTGAAATCCATGAGGAAACACTTCAAACAACCATTCTCTTAGCTGGGTGACTTCTCTTCTTGCAATCCTACAACGTCTTGTACATCTATATTTGAGTGAGACAGAGCACGAGGAGGTTAATTGTTGTGTACAAGTGTAGCACCCCATATTTTGGCCTTAGACATTTAGAACATTGTTGTTTACTCGTCTTAGTAATTCAATGCTTAGCATTTGTTTGGAATCAATTAGACTGAGTTAGATATTGGGATGTGCACATCTATACCTACTTATTTGTTACATGATATATGCTCATGAAAAAGATAGTTCTCTGATTGTTTAAACATGAAAATTAAAATGGGGAAGTTTGATACATGGATATCAGTTCAAGCTATGGTGTGAAGGTATAATAGATGCAACACATGATGTAAATAAGCATACATTTCTTAATTAACATCAATGCAAATTATGGATTCTTATATATTGTGATGTATCTGCATGGATATGAGTTATTGGTGAACCAACCTACAGGTTAATGAGATATGTGATAGCCAAATGAATATAGTGATGAGGTAACTTGGATGTTGTAAACATCGAGAATATAACACATGTTATAAGTTGTACTTATTGTTTAATTTATGATTCAAATATTGATATGATCTGTGGTAAGTATGGTTTTGACAAGACGCACGAATTTCCCGGAGTGGTTGTTTGATGATGTGACTCTAAGAACAATAGTTGCACAATAGGACTTGATGTGGGGTGTTGACCCTAGTTCTATGAGGAGGGGTGGAGGTATTTCCCACTGTTTATCCTCCGGAACCTAGAGTCGTGGGAGGGTTGTGTGAAGTCAAGCTCTCTTAGACGTGTGATGATGACTGCCAGTTGCCTGTTGGGGAAGCTTGGTCGAGATGTATGACACTTCCGCTTACGGGTTCTATCTAGAGTTAGGTAAATATAGTTGATGCTCCATCTTAGTCTAATAGAGGAAAGGATAGGATGGAAGATGGAAGTAGGTTAGGAAGGAAGGATGCTTCGATGTTAGTTGAGAATACTGACTGGGGATTAGAGATGCCACTATCGTTTACTCACTTGGTTCCTACCATGTTTAAAACCCTATTGATATTTTAAGTCTGACAATGAGTTATTGATGAATTGGTGTAATTTAGTTCGTTAAGATTATTAAATGATACATTACTTGATCTGTTGTCCTACATGTCTTGGTGATCATATAGGAACTATACACTAGAGGAAATGATTGTTTATCATTAGTACATACATGAGATATGTGTCTGCTAGCTACGCACACATACCCTACACATGTACACTAGTATAAGTAATTAATGTATTAATTATTAAAGTAAATTATTAACTATTTAATTGAATGTTTATTGAATATGTAAATTATATTGCATACAAAATATCTAGAAACATTAAATACCTTCTTGACTTTGATAGATGGTGGGTATGATGAATTAAATGAGCATGGTGGGGTATTATGTACATTTTGGGTGAAATTATCAAATGACATTTATTAGCTAGCATGAGAAGAAAGACTTTTCATTTTATTTATTTTTGTTTAATGCAAGTCATTTATATTTAGTTTTATTTTAATATTTTCCCAAAATATCTAGATAAGGGAGGTTGATAGATAATAATGAGGGTGGTTGAGGAGACTTGGGGGAAGTGTGTATGGAAACTTGATAAATAGGGAGAAGAAGTAGAGAGGAGGGGGAGGATGGAGAGGTTTGCGCATGATGAGAGGTTGTGAAATTCTTGGAAGATATAATTCTTGTGATAGTTTTATTTGAGCATTTGTGCTTTGTTGTTCTTGGGGTCACGGGCACGGAGGGCCAAGAAACCAAAAAGCTAGGAAGCTGGCTAGGCTCCTAGTTGGCAGGGAGGATTATGTTGTTTCACTATGGGAAAGCGGGAAAAAAATGCTTGGAAGCGCCCAGGACTACATTACAACCAATGAGCTTCAACAAGCTAAGGAGGAGGTATTTTTCGATGGTATTTGGTTATTGATATTTTTTATATACTTTTGTTTTAAGTTCTAAATCATAGAGTTAACATATTACTTATTTCATCATGTTATCTAGATTTATCATTGAGCAAATGTAGAAGAAATGTGTAAATGAAAATCAATGAAATTATGCCGACTTCCTAATATTAGCTACGGCTTACCTTATAGTTTTGCGGAGAAAAATGAAAAGAATAGACCTTGTTTAAAAGATATTCCATGAAAGTGACTGTCGAGGAACACTTAAAAATAACAAATTATGATTTATAATCTCACATTATTATTCTTTTTACTTAATACTTTTTGACATTCCTTTACACAATTAAAAAATATAAGATTTAATAATATTAAAATAAGAAAACATGAAATATTTTTAAAATGTATGATGAATATTCGAAGATATATTATTGTAAAGGAATGATTTTGGCTAAAAGTTTTTTGACCTTCCTTTACACAATTAAAAAATATAAGATTTAATAATATTAAAAAAAGGAAACATGAAATATTTAAAAAAATGTCAATGATGAATATTAGAAAAGTGTCGAGGAACACTTAAAAATAACCAATTATGATTTATAATCTTACATTATTATTCTTTTTACTTAATACTTTTTGACATTCCTTTACACAATTAAAAAATATAAGATTTTAATAATATTAAAATAAGAAAACATGAAATATTTAAAAAATGTCAGAAATGATGAATAGTCGAAGATATATTATTGTAAAGGAATGATTTTGGCTAAAAGTTTTTTTGACATTCCTTTACACAATTAAAAAATATAATATTTAATAATATTAAAATAAGGAAACATGAAATATTTAAAAAAATGTCAATAATGAATATTTGAAAATATATTAATGTAAAGGAATGATTTTGGCTAAAAATTCTTTCTTTTGAGTTTTTTTTGTTAGAATTTGTCGATGTAAATCTCGACAAAATATCTATAGCTTATTATTAAAATTGCATTTAAAATTAATTTTACAAATTTAATTTTAAAAAAGTTACAAACATTATAACAAAATTCTGTATTCCAGGTACAGATCAATCAAGGTGCGTTTGTCCGCCTATTTAATTACTCCATACCTCCCTCGGACGTTGAGCTTGAAGTTGTGAATGATGTTCTAATAAAAGAGGGCCGGTTAACTTTAACATTTGCCGGTTAACACTAGAATCACAATTTCAATTGACTACTACTCTTCCCCTCCGCGACAGCATATTTCTTCAGGTTAGTTCCTGTCCCATTCCAGCACAGCACAGGAACCCTTTCTTCACTCAAGAAACCCTAACGAATTTTCTGTTCAAGCTGAAAGAAGTTTCTTTAACATTTGCCCTGTACACTAGAATCCCAATTCCAATTGACTACTACCATTCCCCTCCACGACAGCATATTTCTTCAGGCTAGTTCCTGTCCCATTCCAGCACAGCACACGGACCCTTTGTTCACTCAAGAAACCCTAACGAAGTTTCTGGTCAAGCTGAAAGAAGTTTCTAGTTACGAGAAAAGCTTGTGCCTCCGTCCCTCTCCACGGCAATACACTCATCATTTACTCAGGTTAGTGCCTGTCACATTCAGCCAGGAACCCTTTCTTCCCTCAAGAAAGCCTAAGGAAGTTTCTGGTCAAGGGGAAAGAAGCTTCTAGTTAAGAGAAAAGCTTGTCCTTCCGCGTTGCGTTAATTTTAAGCACCCCCCTAAAAAAACTTGATTGAAATTTAAGCATATCCATATTTAAAAAAAAAAAGGTTCGATTCGACTATATAAGGGTCACAGGTCACCACTCTGTGGAATAAAACGAGTAAAGAATTCGATTCGGGCTTTGCTTGACCTTTCCATATCCATTCCATTATAGTGCTGCTTTGTTTGAGTAAAGGATTCGATTCCGGCTTTGCATAACCCATCCATTTCGATTCCATTCTGGTGCTGCAGAGGTAAGTGTAATAGTGGTATTTAGTTTTTGTGGCTTAATTTGTCAATGCTTTGTATTGAACTGGTATGATAATCAACTGTGGGGAGGGAAATATCATTTGGAATCTTACACGAACGTCCAGTGGGGTACCAGTTTCTGTTGGCCTGGACAATGTTGCAGTTGTTGGATGTCTAATCTCATCTTTAGATTCCTCTGTAGAGCGTATAGATTGTAATTAACTGATAATCCGTCTAATGTGAGGTTTTACAAAGCTGTCCTTAAGATTTGGATTCAGAGTCCAGTGGGCGAATAAATGTTTGTTTGAACAAATGTAATAATTGGATATTTCGTTCGTTTCTTCTCCGTAGGTGTTTGGTTCGATTTCTCTTAGATGAAGTCTGTTAATGTACCTCAATCAATTTTCAATGTAATTAACTAATGCGGGAACATCATTCAATTTCCCCATTAAATTTTCCTTTTCAAAACAATCATAGGTTTTAAGCATCATAAGTATAAGTATCACTGATAAGATACCTTTGGAAGAACTTTCTTCTTCTACTGTGCCTTGTTTTAAGCATCATAAGTATAAGTATCACTGATAAGATACCTTTGGAAGAATTGTCTTCTTCTACAGTGCCTCTTTTCCAATTCCTTTTGGCATTTTTAAGTCATTTAAATGGCTTTCATCATATATACATATATAAATCCATGGCTTTCTACAGGCATCTGCAAAAATTCTGTGAATTGACGGCGTTTAGTACGTCCATACAGAATGGTAAGCTTCCACAGCCTCTATCAAAGCTCAACGTAAACCTTGTCACTAGTTTTTTAATTATGGTCCTGAATTAGTTAGATAATAGCAATTTGAGATTGCTTTCATGTCTCAAGATCCTAATATTTTGTCTTTCTTTACTTTAATATTTTATGGTTTCTTTGTCATATTTTTAATTTGAGAGAAATGCAATATCCACTCCTATTATGGCATTGTTTCATTACAATTTGCCATTTTTTGCAACGAATAGACGAACAAATATAAATCTAATTAACAGGACTTCAAGTGGAGTTAATAATTTTATGTTTTGGCCAATCAGGTTTTCCATGGCAGAGCTACAGAACAATTTGGAAAGAAGCCAAGTCTACTTGCCAAGACTGGACTATCGTCGAGATCATATTATTCTTGCTATGAATCCCCAGCAAGTGCATGAGCTGATGCATAATTTCAATCAACTTATAGTCCTGTTGCATCATGTTATGATGCAAATTAATAATAATAACAACAATCAACGGTTTCCTGGGAACAATTTACCGAATGGGAATGTACAGATTCTAGAATTAGACACTGAAGATGGTATAAACTACTTATTGCCACTGTACGTGGGAGCCCAGGGATTTATTTTCAATTCTGCCTTTTTCATGGAGGGGCGCACAGGGTGTGAGATTTTGTGGACGCCATTCATTCTGTCAGGGCTGGTTTCATTAGCAACCATTGCCGCCGTACTTAAAGTTTTCTTTCAGCGGCTCACACAACTTCGTGAGGAAAACTACTGGCGCTGGGTTGCAGAAAAAGTTGCATTAATTATGATGTTAATCGCCTTCTCAGTCTGCCTCTCCTTGTCCTGTACTTCGGTACTCTGTATCAGCGGGCGTTAAGGTAGTCCTCAACCCTGACCCTTTGCATAATGTTTTGAATCTTTCTTTTATTTATATTTTCGAAGAATCAGATATCCGATCCCTCTTTGCATAGTAATATTTGTGAATCTTTAAATTCAAATTTTTCATTCTATTTGAATAATCACAGGTTCCATGAGCGCAGTCAATTCTTAATATTTCAAATGGTTTTACTGTTTCAAGAGAGATTTTCTTAATATTTCAAATGGTTTTACTGTTTCAAGACATAGAGAGTAACAGTGTCACCCCTGTACATATGATATGTTTATCTCCTTAGACCTAGGTTTTGCTATATTGTTTTTAATTTTTAGTCTTAGATTTTGCTATATTGTTTTTTATTTTTATTAGTTGAACTTACCAGATGAATTATGGAATTATGTAATTTATTAAAAAATACGAAATAATTAGATATAAATATATATATATATATACACCATGTAAGCAGACTGCAGGATTTTGTCTCCTATTCCTCTCTGTTTGAGAGATTTATAGAAGTTGAAAACCGTTAGACGAGAATCGATGATCTTGAAGGAACAATGTTGCAAGTACAAGATCAACCTCAAGCTGAATCACAGCAAAGCTCCACCCTTTGAAAGGGGTTTAGTATGTTTGAAGTCTTAAGTTGTTTTTGTCAAAATTTGTAAGAGTTAATTTTAGCAGAAATGTGGAACTGAACAAAGAAAATTAAGTTTAGATTTTATGATGACCATGCGGATAAAGCCGAGGTCATTTATTTAGATTATATAAATTTTTAATGAAATTTAATGTTAAAATGGATTTTTTTTTTATTTGGTAGGAACAAGAAGTTAAAGTTAAAGTATAGATGATTTTAGAGGTTAAATTTCTCAATTAATTTTATAAAAATAATATAAAATTTTTAGAAATTTGAATATTTTACAAAATTATAGCTAAATATTTTACATTTTTCATATTAAAGATTAGTGATATTAACATAAGTTTCTACATTTTTAATATAAATTTCCATCCTTAAAATCATCTTAAACTAAAACATATACAACTGTTTTTTTTTGTTTAAATATAAGTGTCCTGTAGCTCTGTAACAACCTAACTTTTCTGTTCATCCACCCTTCTGCCTTGATCGGTTTATTCTTTTGAAATTTCTAAGTTTTGGGTCGTCTAAATATCCAGTCCATGAATTTGTTAACACACTTTACTTTTATGATTGGCTCATTGTTTTTGAATTTCTAAGATCCGGTTTTAGAATGGGCTAAAAACATCCAGATAGAATTTCATGTGAAAAGTCCCACTGAATCGAGGTGGAACTGTGATTTAAAAAATGTGTTGCGTACTTTGAAATTGAATATATTATGATTTCTCTTTTGGGGAGGGAGGGATTTCGAAATTTTGAATCGTTTTAGAATAGGCTAAAAACCCTGAAACAGAGTTTCATGTGAAAAGTATCACTGAATCCAGGTGAAAGATTTTAAATTTTGTACTGTCTTAGATTTTCTTTTGGGGGAGGGGAGGGATTTCGAAATTTTGAATCGTTTTAGAATAGGCCAAAATCCTGAAACAGAGTTTCAAGTGAAAAGTATCACTGAATCCAAGTGAAAGATTTTAAACTTTGTACTGTCTTTGGTTGGCTTAGCGATGACCAGCCATGGCATTTACATGATGGTTAGTGGAAACAAAGGCCTAAAATGACCTCTATTGTTTTTAAGTTCCTCTGTCTACTTGTATTCTAGGCAAGCTTGAAGCCTTTCGTATCTATTAAACTTGCTTGCTTCCCTTTTCTATGCCAAAGGCCCTGTTAAATGGGAGATGGAACCAGTGAAAATTCAGTGCCCTGGTAGCTTGGTATTCTGTTAACTTTGATTCGGTGCTTTGCTTGAAAACCAGGTTTAGGTCTTTTTTACTGGTTGAATTTATTAGCAAGCTGCTAAGATTTTTGGAATTCTTTTTTAATTGTAAGTTGAGTAGAAAGGCAATTGATGCACATGATTGTTGTTGTTTGTTGTCAGTTTGTTTTGCAATGATATTGCATAGGTATGAAAATTGTTTTTTCATTATTCATGTTTAAATGTTTAAGATTGTGTTTTCATTATTCATGTTTATTCATGTTTAGGTTATCATTTGTATATATATTATTGCTGGAGTAATTAGGCTATCATTTGTATATATATTATTGTTGGAGTAATTAACTCCTACTTGTTTTATTGTTAATGTGGGTTTGCTAATGTGTTGTTTATTGTAATATAGAGATTATTCTTTTCTATGTGAACTCTTTGATTCTATTATTTAGAAGGTGGTTAGCTACTTGGTTGTGAAAGACATTTTGTCCAACTAAGTCTTCTAGTTTGGTGTGTGGTTGAGATATTCTCTCAACCTCTCCTTGTATATTGGAAATAAGTTAGATTTGAAAGCAACTTGTGATCTATATATAGTGGAGTGGCAATGTATTATAAATAATTTGTTAAATATAATTTTGTTTGTGTGTATAACAATGTCTAATCTCTCATATTTTATTTGGTATCAGAGGACTAGGGCCTAGAAATATGAAACAGATGGGAGAGTAATTTACTGTAGGAGTAGATGAATGTGGAAGAGTAATTTGGCATAGGTGGAGAGTAATTTACTGTACTAGTAGATTAATGTGGAAGAGTAGTTTAGCATAGGTGAGAGTATATTGTTGAGCTTGTGGTCTAATGTTTTGTTTTTTGTGGTGATATTTGGTTTGTTTATTGTTAGATTTATTTTTTTGTGAAATAAATCATGATGAATCTCTGAAATCAAAGACTAAAGAGATCATGGTGTAAAAGACTAAAGAGATCATGGTGTAAAATTGACTCGGATACATTTTGTATTTAGACTACTTTTCTAGAGAACTTGTGAATACCGTGGTTGGGTACCTAGGTGTCTCCTTAGATGGAAATATCTCCATAGGATGGCCAATTGTTCAATATTTGTTCAAATTTGAATTGATTTTTTAATCTGAATCAATCGTATTTCCAAAACTAGAAGAGATCAAGTGTGGGTAAAAGCTTAGTAGAAACTCAATAAGGATGATTATGTGGATCAAAAAAATTATCCCTCATTATTTGTTGAAAACATGTGAGTAGTTTGCTAATAAAATTACACAACAAATATGTGAGTTGTTCAATAAATGACTTAGAGAGATCCATGATTAGAAACTTGAGAATTCAACCATAGAACTTTACATTTACATTTATGAGGATTAAGAGATAACTTGCTTCAAAATATATGCGTTAAAAATATAAAAAAAATAAATTAAACTATCAAACACTTTATGAGATGGTTTTATATATCAATTTCCTCGTTCTATTCATTTATAAAACAATATCCATTTAAATTAAGAAAGATGAACGCGACCTAAAATTTATGCTCCAAGATTTGGTATGCCTTTCTCGGTAGCAGTGAATAATTTGGATTTTAGTCGATTTTCCCCAGTTTTGCATCATATGCATAGAGCGTGTGCCAATTTTTAATGCATTTGCTAAACAAGACGTTGTTTTAACTTTTTGTGTGGCTATGAGCAAAAACAATTCAGCTTTTGTCATTGAAATGATTTTACTTCAAATTTCTTGGACAGGAAGACGCACATGGAAAAAATGAAGGTCACCGGATACAACTGTTGTAAATGTATCAAGTTTTACAAGCAACGGATGTAAAACAAATGTTTTTTTTTACTTATGTAGTTAAGGGTGGGTGAGATCATATATGAGGAGGAAGATTCTAGTCCACTCATATAAACTTTCGTTTATAATATTTTAAGAAACTTGATACTTATACATTTTGTGATATTAATTTGATTAATATTTTATTTGCTACTTAAATTAGTGTAGATTTTATTTTTATTTTTTTTAATTTGAATAAATTTGATTTAATATTTAATTATTAGGGTAGATTTTATTTATTTATATTTTAGTTTCAATGAATTAAATTAGTGTAGATTTTAAGAAACTTGATACCTATAAATTTTGTGATATTAATTTGATTTGATATTTTATTTGCTACTTAAATTAGTGTAGATTTTATTTATTTATTTTTTAATTTGAATGAATTTGATTTAATATTTTATTTGTTAGTTAAATTAGTGTAGATTTTATTTATTTATATTTTAGTTTGAATGAGTTTAAAGTTATGGAAATCAATAGTGTTATATGTATTGTAAAATTGGTTTTTAATTAAGATATTTTAAAGAAATTAAAAAAAAAAAACATCTTATTTTTTCAAAAATAGCCTTCCACCTTCTTAATATCATAAAGAAATCTATCATCTTAATATTATAATGATTACACTTTTTTTGAAAATTTTAATTTTACAAAATTGATTTCTTACCTAACCATTGTTGTAATAAATAAAAAGAAATACTAAATGATAATGAGGGTTGTTTGATTTTCTCTCCATTAAATAACCATATTTAATTTTGGATAAATAAGTCTGATTTCCATACTGTAAAATCACACAATTAATAGTGCTTGATATAATAGGTCAATATTTAAAGAAGAGAAACAATAATAATGGTGCAAATTGGTTTATATGAACAATCTTTTGTTAAGTGGTTGTGTTATCATCTATATGTATTATGAGATTTTAAAAAATTTAAATTAATATTAATATCCATATTATTAAGATATATATGTTGTTCATTATAAATTCTACTATGACTGACCATGTTAAGTATGGTTGTAAATGGTTAAGAATATTTATAATACATTTGATTATGATAGACCTTGGTTGGTTATGACTAACTAATGTTTTTCAAGGGTAACTATAATTGACTATGATTAATATTAGTAGACAAAAGGACATTGAGGTTAACCATGGTTGATGTAGGTTGATGTAGGCTTATCACACTTTACAATAACTAATCATAGTTGACTAACCTTGATTATGCCTAACATTGTTGGCCATGTGAACTATGCTTGCCCATGGTTGGTGATGGTTGGCTATGAGTGACAATGTTGATTATGTTGGACTATGGTTTGACCATGTTGGAATAAAGTATTCCAGCTTTGACTATAACTTATGAAATACCATTGGTTGAGCAAATGTGATTGTGGTTAACATGGTTGATCATGATTGACTATGGTTCAAAAGAGTTTTATGTAATTAATCATAGCTTGCTATAGTTAATTATAGTCAACCATGTTGACCATGGCTAATTATAGTTTCATATAGTTTGACCATGTCCATTATGATTGAATGTGGTTGACCATGATTGGTTGTGGTTTATCATTGGTTCAAACCATAATTTACCATCTTGACTAAGGGTTTCCCATGGTTGATAGTGATTGATTATCGTTAATTATAATAGATTTTGTTGGCCATGGTTTACCATTATTGACTATGGTTGACTATAGTTTGTCATATTTGACCATGATTAATAGGTGATTAATAGTTGACTATGATGAAACATGTTGGCTATGGTTGACAATGGTTTATAATTGTTGAATTTGGTTGATTATGGTGACCATGTTGACCTTAATTAACCATATTCATAGTAAGTTTGACTATGGCTCATTATGGTTGACCAAGATTATAATGATTGATTATGGTTCACCACTATTGAATATAATAAGTTTGATTATGGTTGATTTACTATAAGAAATTTTCACTAGTTAAGCATGCTAAATATGGTTTTATATGTTTGTCTATATAATAAATTTAGCTATCGTGAAGTATGCTTGACCATGGTTGAATATGGTTTATTATAATTTGCCAAGGTGGATGATATTCTACTATCATTGAGATTGGTTGAAATAACATAATTTTGCATAACCATGCATGGTCATAATTGATTATTGTTGTTCGCTATGATCAATCATAGTTTATTATAATTAATCATGCATAACTATTGTTGACTATGGTTGACCATATTGATGGCATTGACCATGTTAACTATGGTTGACCATGGTTAACAATGATTGGCTATGATTAATGAGAGTGACTATGGTTAAATCATTTTTACCAGGTTCTAATAAACTTTTCCACCTTTGACTATAGTTGACTAACTAGATTAGTTAAAAATAGGTAAGTTTGGTTAACCCATGTTGATTATGAAGATATATTATTGTAACTGTTCATATTTGATTGTCATTAACTTTCATTGGTGATATATATGATCATTGGTTTTCATCTCATATTATTTACAAAGTTGATAATATATTTGACCATCAATTTACATGGTTGATATTTTTTAATTGAATAACTATCATGTTTGGGCTAGGAAATAACTTGCATTTGTTAACGTGCATTTGCTTTTAAAAATCTATACAATGAAACCAAAGCACTCACATGAAGTTGATGGGAAAAAAAGTGGGAATGGAAATTAGAGAACTTATTCATGAAGGAATACCCACACATTCCTTTTATAATATAAGCCCCAGTTCCTTTCGAATTGCCACATAAGCTCCCACAAACTCTATCAATTAAGCATTCACAAGAATGTGCATTCCTAATAATGAGTGCACATTCCAAAATATGAGTGTTTTTCTTTAGCATAAAAAACATATTTTTAGTAATTTCCCCATAATGTTTTACCACGACATCCATTTTTGGCTTTTTTTTTATGTCATTGGAAAGGTCTTGAAGAGATATACAATGTTCATGTTATGATTTTTTTTTTTTATTGCATTACCAATTTCTTATTTTCAAAAGAATAGAAAATGAATCTTTGGGCTTCGATCGATACCTCAACCCACTACATAGTCTCTCTAATGATACTATTTGGCCTCTAATAGTAATATGGGTGTTCTTAAGAGGTTTTACAAATAAGGGATGAATCTCAGGGACTTGAACATTTTAAGTGGAGGAACATAAAGGAATTAGGTTCTAAATGAAGTTTATAGGGCTCATAGGCCATGCACAAGGATTTTAACTACCACACATTCCCTCTAAAGGGGATATTCAACCTCCAAGGGGAACATGGTTTCTGCTATAATTCCTTGAATAATAGGAATGGGTCTCAAGGTCTTGTCAATGCGAAAGGGATGAAAATTGTGCTATTAGACCCTAGAGGAAGATTCCAAGGACCAAGGGCTATGAACAAAGACACAAATGTAAAATAATACCTTGTATAGGAGATCATTGTCCTTAGAGTGGGATGAAATCAAGGGAATTGGGCCCTAAAATTAATATTTTTGAGTTCACGGTCCATGATCAAGTCCTTGATCCACAACATCAACCTCTTAAAGTGGATATTTAACATACAAGTGGGATATGGGTCTAATCAAGAGTTTTGGTGAAGTAGGGATGGGTGTGAGAGCCTTGACCATAATCAAGGTAGGAAAAAAGGGCCTTATGGAATAAATGGATCTATAAGGATTATTAGACATGGAAATAATCTCAAACCATAGCATAGGTCATTTAGAGGCAGTCTTTGGCATCAAAGTGGAATATGGGTATCATTATGAGGCCTTGTGCACTAGGGATGGGTGTCTTAATGCATGGTTCATGGTTAAGTGAGGAAAATAAGGTCCTTGGGACCTTGATGAAGCCTTTAGGGATTAAAAACCATAAAAAATTTCATAAACCACATAACATGTCCTTTATAGGGTGTCATTATCCTTGGAGTGAGATATGTGTACCATTATGATGTTTTGTGAATCAAGGATGGGTGTCAAGGCCTTAATGATTGTTGGTGGGGAAATACTTAGAATTAGACCCTAAACAAAGATTCTTAGGCTAATGTGTCATGATCAAGACTTTGAAATACAAAATGGTACATCTAAATGGGATGTTTTCTATATGAGTAGGATATAGGTGCATTAGGATTTTTTGTTTATTAGGGATGGGTCTCAAGGGTTTGACTAGGATAGGGGGAGGAAAATAAGGTCCTTAATTCTTAAATGAATCTTATAGGTATTATGGGACATCGAAGATTTGTCAAAGCACCCAAAAACCCTCTAGAAAGTATGTTTGTATTTCATTGGAATATGGGTAGCATTAGTAGTTTTTGCACACAAGAGATGGGTCTCAAGCCTTTGCACTACAAGGAGAACACTTTCTAGTCGATGTTTTTTTGGAGTTTTTTAGTCTAACAAAATTTGGAAATTTTTTCAAGAAAACCTTTGCTACAACCTCCTCTGTTGGCTGTGGAGGTTTTAGCAGATATTCTATATAACTGAAAAAGATTGGGCTGGCGAAGGTTGTAGTTAAGGTTTTGTTTTGTGCCTTTCTTGTCAAAACGAATAGGTGCAATATTTAAACATGTACACTAGTACATTAATATAATAAAATGTACTAATAATCAAAATTCACAGACGTGAATATAATAAAAAATGACCACGGTGCGTTTATAATTACGGTGCACCAATTCTCCCTGTTTTGTCGTATGCATAGCACCAATGCTCTTATAATTACTACACATTGGTTCAACATTCTGCTCTTATGATTCTAGTATTTGCGCAAACCCGGTGTGATCAATTTATAGATAGCACCAATGCACTTTAGGCTTATTATGTACCATTGCAATTAAATTATAGTTCTCCCTAGTGGAATAATGTGATCTGGTGACTTGATGCATTTAATATTGAATGTCCCCCAGTGCGATAATGTGATTCAAAGATCCAATGCATTTAATATAGAATACACCCTGGTGCTTTTTAAATTAGTACATATCAATATTTCAGAAACATTATTTTTAGTATGCACTAGTGCATAAATAATATTTATCTGAAGGGTGCGTATACTAAACATAACACATCGATACAATAAAAAATTTAGTGCACTAGTTTATATTTCAAACATGAGCACCATACAATTTTGAAATGATAAATATTGTTGTATGTTATATCATTTACGGAACAATATTCTTTCTCAATAGTACGAGTCAATGTTTTTTTATAATTAATATGTATCAGTGCATATGACTCCTTAAAATGCATTGATGTTTATATTATGGCTCTAGTGAGTTCAAAAGAATACAATGCAGTGATATGTATATATTTTAATTCATTGCTTTTTACAAATTTTCATTTAATTATTTCAAAATCAAATATTTCTTTATAATAATATTATTTTATATTTGTGTTATTGCATTAATGTTTTATCCAACCAATTAAACCTATGTTATTTGTATCAATGTAAATCATCCACATATTATTTATTCAGGAATGCAATATTTTACAACATTCAACAATACAATGAAACAAGAAACCCATTTTATTATATATGAATAAGAGACCCATTGACATACGAAAGGGACAACGTACAAGTCAAATACAATAACTAAATTGCAACCAATTTGTAATTGTTAGACTTATTGTTAACATGTCCTCATGCAATTAGGACAATATGTCAAGTTCATTTAACAAAAACCATGTTTTTTAGAGACAAATATTCCAAAACATATAACTTGCAATAACATTCAATTATATTTATTTTCGTTCATCAATTGAACTGTTGACATTCCTCAAGTTGTGTGCATGCCTTATTTCTTCATCATTTGTAGTGATATTGCACTTTGGTTTTTTAACATATTGTTTTCTTGATGACCAACTTGTTTTTTATGTTCTTCCCCTTCATCTACCATCTACAAACATAGAAATAAATTGTAATAAGTATATTTACATTTATGTATTTATATAGTAGAATATACATGATTGCATAAATCAGAAAACATACCTTAGAATCAAGTATTTCATAAACAATACACATTTTTTTGAATCCATGCTTCATTAATTCTCTCAAAATCTCATGTGATGTCTGCATTCCATACTTTTTTTCTTACATGCTTAATACGAAATGACAAAGCATAGTTGATATACATATGACTGTGTTGATACCGGATGACTGTAGAATGTTGATACTAGATGGCTATTTTCAGGTATAGGTACCAAATGACTTATGATGCAGGTACGAGATGGTTTCTGGAATGTTCTGGTTTAGGTACTAGGTGACTTCTTGAATGTTCTAGTGCAAGTACTAGATGACTTCTAGTGTGGGTAGCGGATGACCTGGAGCACTGTCTTAAAACCCTCTCTTAATGTGATTTCCACAACAAGGTAATTACATGGATTAGAGCACATTAATAATTATTCTAACTAAATTAATAAACCATAAAAACCATAGCTAAACATTCATTACCTCATGTACACCAAGAAGTGGTTAAGAGAGTATAACAATGAGAAAAATGGGTGGATTACTTATGATTTCGAGGAAAAATGGTCGATATATGAGGCAAAAATTAGGTAACTGTAAATTTCAAAAGGGAGACCCAACAATGATGACCTACCCTGAGTGATAATATTGTCTTTGAATCTCATTTTGCGGTTCAAGGGTGTAGTTCTCATCAAAATCAACCACAGATAGCACAATACCAACAAGAAATGTATCTCTGCATATTTTTAACTGCTCATCCTTCCATCAAGCCACATGGACATGCTGAACATAACGTCGTGTGTTTTCGACGTAGTTCTTCATGAAGTCACAAACTCGTACTTGGGAAGTAACCAATTGTATTTTTTTTCTTTCTTGTCCTCCATCAATTTCATATGTCACATATTTAAATCTTTGCAAGGAAACTTTCTTCCTCCCCATTTCATACTCATCTCTTACATGGATGCACTTACTCAGTAATTCCATTCCACCACACCCAGGGCATGTCCCATCTAAGCATGTTTTTTGATAAAATATAAAACCCTTTGGTCTTGTACACAAGATGTCGTGAATAAAGTCTCTAGTTGACAATGGCGACAATATAACTGAGTATTCCCGCAAAAGGGTGTTATGCAAAACATGAAATATATATTACATCAACACACTCTACATGCATCTGGTACCAGGTTATAGTTTGAAATATTAGCATGCTTCTAAAGGAAAATTGGGGACACAGGTTTTATCCAAAGTGAAGTCGGCATATGGAAACATGTGTCAAAATTCAACCAAATATCACATGTGGAGCTCCATATTAGGGGGAATAATTTTACAAAAAATAGTAAAAATCTCAAACTGTCAACTTGCACCTCGATTTTTGTGCAGATGAAGGAAAATATCGACATTTTAAGATATGAGTTTTATCTTGAATATGGAAAATTGAGTAATTCTTAGGAATTTTTTCAAAATTCAAAATGGTTTAAGAGTTATAGTCGGATCTATAACACCACTCTGCCCAAATCACAATCAAACCATTTTTTTTGCGATTTGCTCTAAAATTGTCAAAATCATTTTATGAGTTTGGGATTCGGTTTTATCCAATCCCCCAGTTGGTTTCATGTATAAATAAAGATAAAAGGACTAATAGGTCATTCATGATTATCATCATTATGTTATTATGTTCTCAGATTGGGATATTTGGATTCATAAGAAAGGTATTGTAAAATTATGAATTTGAGTTGAATAAGGAAGTGTTGATGTTCTTATTCATTGTGCGTGATTGCTCCTTGGTTTTGCAATCCTCTATATCCATGAATGCTAGGTGAGGCAGGGCCCCCTCAACCTGGTATGTGTTGGTCTTGTTTATGATTTAATTTGCATAGTAATTAGGATTTAGTTAATTGCATTTCCAACTTACTTACAATTTAATTTCAATTCATCCTTTGTGTGATTGAAATTTGATTTAGTTTTATGAATTCAATTTCATTAAATACTCAAGATTAATTATTCAATTGTATGCAATATCATTCCATATATTCCATTTTGTTTATCACTTCCTTTTTTTGTTGCTCTTTTTTATGTTTATTATTTTCTAACACACTTATTACCAGTAGTTTGATCCACCCATTGTGAAATTTGATTAAAGAGTATGAGTATATGTCCAAGATCACCCCAAATTTCCTAACATGATTTATTGTCTAAATTCATGGTGGTAAAAACAATTTGGTAAAACGAGTTGGGTAAAAACGAAAGGAAAGTGGACACCTATAAAGGATGGGTTTAGTAGTAGAAAAAATTACATATCTAGACACAAAGGATGGTAAAAACGTAGGTAGAAGCACAGGTATATCACCATTCCAACACAGGTAAAAAGCAATGCCATCCACAATATAACAAATCGTAGACTATTATGTAAAATGCAAATTCAACAATTTTAGAAATCGATATCTAATCCATTGAAGTGTAGAGACAACTTGATGGAAGAGGTAAGGTTTTAATATTTCTTACTAAAAATATAGAGACCATGAAAACACAGATTATTAAAACACAATATTAAAAAACGTCGAGACCATTAAAACGAAGAGGTGATATAACATGCAGTGACCATTGAAAATGCAAAGATTGTTAAAACACAGTGATAAAAATGTCAAGATCATTAAAGCACAGAGGTGATATAAGATGTAGAGACCATTGCAAATGCATAGATAATTAAAATACAGTGATAAAAAACATCGAGACCATTAAAACGTAGAGGTGATATAACATGCAGAGACCATTGCAAATGCAGAGATAATTAAAACACAGTGATCAAAAAAACTGAGATCATTAAAACACAAAGGTGATATAACAGGCAGAGATAAGTAAAGGATAGATGGCTAGGAAAAATTTATCCTTCACTCATCATCCATGCACAAAAAATAAGGGCATCTGAATCTATAGGTATTTAAACACCGAAGTGACGACCATCGATTTGGCTCCTGACCGACTACTCAGGCACATAATGATGACTAAAGGGATAAGGGAAAAAAAAAATTATTTGTAATAATCAATGAAACAAACACGGAAAGTCATAGCAATTAGGGTTTGGTTCTCCAAGAGAATCAACTCAAAATGCAGCAAGAGTAAGGTTGGGATGACTTTAAGTTCATTGATTATAAAATGTTGAGTAAAAACAAATATTTACACCAGAAGTACAGTAATCAAAGCGCAAGAACAATATTAATCTACCATTAGAAAATAAATTCATGCATACCATAGCCAAATGCAACATCTCCGATTCATTGTCCCATGTATGCTCCATCTAGCTCCTGCTTTTCGACCGATGTGACCTCACCTGTACCTCCCAACCAATGCTAGGGGTACTCTTCTTCCCCCTGATCTCCCCGAGGCACAAAGGGGCCACACACATAATATCAGAGAACCGCTAACACCCACATCACCTTGCAAGGTCTAGCTTCCACTCGTTACCCGAGCTGGGTATCCCAACTCCCACAAGATAATTTCAGTTAAGACAAAAATTCAGTAGCGTAATGCTACGCATAAATATGAAATACATACTCCTCCTCCTCCATCCTTTTTATAGAGTTTTAAAGTGATTTCTTTCCCAAATTCTCATTTAATTTATTTTTCATTAATTTAATCAGAAAAAACCTCCCCCGTACACATCACCCATCCCCCTAGTTGCACCATAAATTAATCTCATTAATTATTTAATTATTCCTATTTCCCTCACTCACCTAAAAACATTCCTAAAAACACTCCTTGGTGTACCAATATTCCCTTACACATCTTAAATGACTTACGTCTTTACTAAATTCCTAGTTGAGTTCATAATTAGAAAGTTCTTA
>JASDQU010193836.1:0-18964 GCA_032191745.1 Picea mariana | reverse complement strand
AACTTAAATAATAATTGTGATCTTCATAAAATTTTGTAACATGAAGGGAGTAAGAAATTGATTTATTCACAAAAAATAAAATCTGTGGTTATAAAATGTAAAGAGGAAATTAATGGTTTTATCCTTTTGATCAATTAAAATATACTAATTTAATGATAAAAGGGAAAAGGGGTTAAATTCCACACCTGCCTTTTTGAGTTCTAAGTAAAAAAAGCGAAAGAGGGAAAATAAAAAAAATAGGAAACTAGGGAAAAGAGGTAACATAAAAAGGGAAAAAGGGGAACTTAAGGGAAAAAGAGGGAAGTCAACTTAGTAAAGAATTTACATTTAAGAGCTTTCTAATTTTAAACTGAATTAGCAATTTCATAATAAGGAAAGTCTTTAAAACCTGTAAGGGAATTTGGGGACACCTAAGAGTGATTCTAGGAGTAACTCTAGGGGGGTGAGGGAAATAAAGATAATTACTTAATGGTTGAGTCTCTATGTGATTTTATGGCCGTTATATTTAACAAAATGGCTCTGAGCTGGAGCTTGTTGGCACATTATCAGGTCGGCATCCCAAAATAATGAGACTGTGTTTACCCTTAAGTCTAGTTGTTTACTACCGCATTTTCCCTTGCCAATTGAAGTAGCCCTTGAGTTCTTCACTGTTGTAGTGATACTGATTAGTTTTTAATCCATGGTATTTGGTCGCTGACAGCCATAAGCGATCATGTGTATGAAGAATCTTTGGTGATTTCCTATTTAACCATTGATATAACCTTAACTCCCTTGAATAACATTTGATATAGTTTCACCTACCATTACGTACCCTGAATTTTCAAATATTCTATTTTTTTTAGTAGATTGAATTTCACCAGTAATTAATTAAAATTGGCAAGCAAATTTTTATTATTATCATTACTTTCTTAAATGGTGATTAGTCGGGTTAAATCCCTAAATGTTAACTGGCGTAATCTGTTCATTCCCACCATTTTGTGGAAAAAGGGGTCCTTCTTTATCTCTTGAATTTTATTAATTTAATTATTAATGTTCACTATTATATAAAATCTCAATCTCAGGATAGAATGTCATGCATTTATAAGTGATCTCGATGATTGTGTTCAAATTATAAAATAATGTATTTTTGGCATCGAAAATGTGTTGGAAAAAATAACTTAGTTCCACGTTCTGATTGATGAAAGTGAAGGTCCCTTATCCTTTCATACCCTTAAGCTCTCCTAGAAGAAAAATGATTTTTTCTAGTGCCTTGAATTCGAGATTGGTTCCTTGAGCATCATATGCTCCCAGCTACTGGATTTAATGAGTAGAAAGATGCTATAAATCCCTCCACCTTGGGTTGTTGGCGAATTTGTTTTTATCTTGAGCACTTTAGTTGAGTGATGTCATCTTGTGATCTATTGACTTATAGCTTGGGCTAGTCATCTTGTGTTTCGAAAATTAATGTGGTCTCTTAGCGCGTTGAATTGTCTTCTGTTCTGGTTTAGATGTGTTAAGTTGCGCCAGGGTTTCTATCATGCCTATCATCTTGTGAGGGCATGATTCCTGATGAGGGGATCATGGCATGCCCTATTGGATAGCGGCGAATGATATCTTGGTCGGGGTCAGTACCTTTCGTATGGGTGGTGTCGAGCGTTGTAAGTTTGCTTTGGCACATGCGTGGCACGCCTGCAGGCTTTGGGTTTGTGTCCCTTGAGGTTCTAGTCATTTTCCATCCAGGCCATTGTGTTAGTATGAGTTTGTTGTTTGTTCTTGTAGGCATGTCCTTTTGCATCGGGTGGGTAGTTGTCCCTCCTTGTTGTGCTACGCATGTCTTGCCCAGTTGCTCTTGTGCCAGGGTGTGGAGTCATAGTAGCCCACTGCCTGGATTGTGTGCTTGAGTTCGTCGTCAGTTGCGTGGTTAAGTATTTTTGATGTCACCTTCCTGCCCTTCAACCCAAACATAAAAGAAAAAAAAAAAATCTTTTATGCTTCGCTTGTAGTCATGAGTGAAGGGGTTGTTAAATATGGTATCAGAGCGGGTTTAACCCTGCGACTGTGGATCACTAGGATTTCCATTGCAGTAAACCCGTGAGGATTAACACGTGCGTTAAGTAAAAACCTTAATGTTTCATCATGGAGATCTCATTTAGAGGGTGCCACTGAGGGTCCACAATGTGCCATAGCTAGCACCATTAGCAGCCTCCGAGATCTTGAGAGAGATGATTTCTAGCATCCACGAGTGTCACAGACAGTGGTGTCGTCGAATCATAGTTGTAGAGAAAGGCGTGTTCTTCACACTTCGCATTTACGACCTCCAGCATGAAGGACCACAGGGTGGTCTTTCAACTGAAGGGGAGTTCTCTTTTATGTTGGAAGATGCTCCTTCCCCTTTTGAACTTGGCCGTCGGCGACGTGTCATGGGAACTGTTTCAGGGATGGTTCCAAGAGAGGTATGTCTCTAAGGAATTCATTGAGCATCAACTCAATGAGTTCGATGCCTTGCAATGAGGTAGCCACATGGTGCCCGAGAACGATGCCCATTTTGGAAGCTGCTTGATATGTTCCTCACCAAGTTACCCAAAAATGTAAGGTCAAGAAGCTTGGGTTTGGCCTTATTGTTAGAATTCATCTTTGACTTTAGGTACTAGGAGTATTGGACTGAAGAAGGGGTGTTGGACATGTGGGGAGCCACACTACCAGTGAGACTGCCCTGTGGAGAGGACCTAAGAATCCAAACTAGCTGAACCCACTACCATGGGAAACATGGGCAAGGCCCATCAGATTCATGTAGCAGTGAATAACTGTCAAGCAGAGCATCAGTTGACTGTGCTCGAGACAACAGGTATTGTCACTAACCAAACCCTTAGTATTTTGATAGATCCTGGTGCTACTAAGAGTTTATTTTCTGGTGCGGTGCTAAGAAGGATGAGGGTAAAGGAGGTCGAACAGGATGATTTTAGCTTCGTAGAGATGGCCTCGAAATCCAAACAAAAGGTTGGAGGAAAGGTTACAGGTTGTATCCTTAACCTGGGAAATTTTGTCACCTGAGTCATCTTGTACGTCATGATCTTAGGATCTTATGATGTCGTGATCATTATGGACTGGTTGGAATCACATGAGGCGATACTCAACTACAAGATGAAACAATTGAGCCTGGTCGATGATGAGGGACAAAGATGTGTGATTGTAGGATGGAACCAGGGAGTTTCCTTGATGTTCATCTCTTCCTTGCAGCTATGGAAGAGCATGCGAAAGAAGTGCAAGCTTTATGTGATCCTTGCGTTAAATGAGAAGGGAGTAGAGGAGGGTTTAGAACACCTTCCGGTGGTGAGAGATTTTGTGGGTGTATTTCAAGAGGAGTTACCTGGGATGCCACCGGAGAGGGGATTGGAGTTTACTATAGACCCAAAAATGGGAACTGAACCGATAGTTAGAACGCCTCATCGGATGTCAACCCTGGAGTTACAAGAGTTGAAAATGAAACTAAAGGAGTTGTTGGACCGGGGACTAATGCGTCCTAGTGTGTCAACATGGGGTGCACTTGTTGTTTTCATACGAAAGAAGGATGGGTCATGGAGGCTCTGCATTGACTACTTTCAACTGAACAAGGCCACGATCAAGAATCAATATCTGTTGCTGAGGAATGATGATTTTCTCGATCAAATGAAGGGCGTGACACTGTTCTCAAAAATCAACTTGCGATCAGGATATCACCAGTTATGGATCAAGAAGGACGATGTCTCTAAGATCGCCTTTAAGACAAGATTTGGACATTACAAGTTTTTTGTTTTACCGTTTGGACTAACAAACGCCCCGGGGGTATTTATGACTCATCTTCTTTACAACTGGTAAAACCACCCTTATTTTATTTTTATTTTTATTTTTAGTGCGTGTAGGAAGCTAATAATGACATTATACTCAACATCACAACATGACAATGAACCAGCGCATGAAACTCACACGAAAACAACATAACGACCAATCATAAAATCATATCAAGCACCTTGAAGAAATGTACGACATTCAACCTGCGAAGAATAAGAATGACTACCGTCTATCCTACCCTGCAATGGTTAGGACCTCCAAGGCACATAATAAATTCTCAATACTAGGTTCCCATCGATTTTGACAATTTAAGGTCTCAGGGCTGGTGCGTGTTCTGAGGAACAAGGAGGCATCTACATCTCGCCCGACACAAGCAGACCAAGCACATTAAACGTTTACAACCTAGTACAACATTAATTACAATGAACAACCACACCCTTAATAGGAAGCACATGCTAAAAATGACTTCGTAAACAACCAACCATTACTCAAGGCTAAAAGGTCAACTTGTCTTAGCCTAGCTCAATGGTTGTTGTTTCCCATGGCCATCGTTTTCATGCATGTCTTGACCACTTGGTTGTGATTGATTGTGTCCTTAATGGTTGTTTTCCATCTGTCCTTAGCTCCTTATTCCTCCCCTAAGCAGTCGGCCAGGAGCCTGATCTACGGTCATCGCCTTAGAGTTAAAATACCTATAGATCTCAACGCCCTACTTTTCTGTGCGAGGATGATGAGTGAAGGACGAACCTATAAGTTGTTTACCTCTATTGTTGTCCTTGGTTGAATGTTTATCTTGCACCTTCTAGCGATTGATTACTTATGAATATTGTTGGCTTTCATCTCCGTGAATATCTTAACTACTCCTTGAATTTTATATCAACTCTATGTTTCACCATCTTACTTGCCTGCGATTTACCCTCTGCAAATTCATCAATTACCCCACCCCTTTTATTTGACTGTGCATGGATAGTTTCATTGTTGATCGTCAATTTTGGGTGAGAGTTTTCTGATGTTTATCAAACTATCTTTATTTAATAAACCTTTACCAACGACATCCCTTACTCCTTAGCAATGATTAATTTTTGTGTGGCTACGATTTGTTGCACACATTTGTCTGTGATTTCGTTATTGGATAATATTGATTACGTTGCCTTGGTTGCATATGATTTGAGCGGTGTTGGAAAAGATGAGTGATAGGCTATGTTGGTTTGTTATAAACAGTTGATGCATGCATGGTGAATGAGAATTACTTTTAGTGACGGAATTTCCCTACATTTAGTATGACTGCGAAAGAGAAATTATTGACAGCTAGTTGAAACATACCATAGACAGCGAAATTGTTATCTTTTAGACAATGAAATTGTTATCTTTTAGACAACAAAATTTTTATTTCTATAGATGGAAAAGTTCAGTACTTTTAGACAGTGAATGTCTATATTATAGACAACATTTTATCGTTGGTATTCAAGGATAGCGATCTATACTAAAGTGGGTTGACAAAGATATTGTGTCTAGGGCGTGATCGGGATACAACTGTGGGCCACCATTTCTGTGTGTAAATATGTCGTCGCCAATTTAATAACAGTCACAATCGGGCAACAAACTAATGTGTTTGTTGGTAAATTACTTGACAACGATTTTGAGCCTAACGATCTTCCTGGTAGATTTGTTTAATTCACAGTGATGTATTGTGAATTCGATGCATGAGGTTGAAGGACATCCAAGTATGATTGATGAAAACAAACTTATCTTTGGTCTGATATGGTGTTTTGAATTAGACTCAGCTAATTTTCACAACGATTTGTGGAGCGTTGTAAACTCAGAGATTGTGTTGAAGGTTGAACTCAGAAACTTACTAGTTGATACACTAACCACAGTCAAATTTAAACCTAGCGTATTGAAGGTTGCACGTAGCTATTTTTTTGGGGGTGTTTGGTTTATTTTTCCCTTCAACAACAACTGCCTTAACCGGTCGTTTGGATAGATAGTGGGTCTGGTTAAGCCACTTTTTACTCAGCAATACCATTGTCTTGCACCTCTATTTTACATGACCATTTTGATTCAATATCCTTTTCACAGCAGCTCATCTGTGACTGCTTGTCATTTCTGGACTATGCCTGCATGTTTTTTTTTCTCTCCAGCAAGCTCCCTGGTAACATGCCTGTGAACCCAGCGATTTCCGCCAAGAATTACCAACGATTTTTTTGTCTTGATGGGTGTACGGGATGCCTGTGCCTTTGGAGGGAATGGTTGAGTCTCTATGTGATTTTATGGCCGTTCTATTTAATAAAATGGATCAGAGCTGGATCTTGTCGACACATTATCAGGTCGGTGTCCCAAAATAATGAGACTGATTACCCTTACGTCTAGCTGTTTACTACTGCATTTTCCCTTGCCAATTGAATTAGCCCTTGAGTTCTTCACTGCTGTAGTGATACTGATTAGTTTTTAATCCACGCTATTTGGTCGCTGACAACCATAAGCGTTCATGCGTATGAAGAATTTCTGATGATTTCCTATTTAACCATTGATATAACCTTAACTCCCTTGAATAATATTTGATATAGTTTCTCCTACCATTACGTACCCTGAACTTTCAAATCTTGTATTTTTTTTAGTAGATTGAATTTCACCAGTAATTAATTAAGATTGGCAAGTAAATTTTTATTATTATCATTACTTTCTTAAATGGTGATTAGTCGGGTTAAATCCCTAAAGGTTAGCCGGCGTAATCTGTTCACTCCCACCATTTTGTGGAAAAAGGGGTCCTTCTTTATCTCTTGAATTTTATTAATTTAGTTATTGATGTTCACTATTATATAAAATCTCAATCTCAGGATGGAATGTCATGCATTTATAAGTGATCTTGATGATTGTGTTCAAATTATAAAATAATGTATTTTTGGCATCGAAAATGTGTTGGAAAAATTCACTTAGTTTCGCGTTCAGATTGATGAAAGTAAAGGTCCTTTATCCTTTCATACCCTTAAGCTCTCCTAGAAGAAAAATGATTTTTGCTAGTGCCTTGAATTGGAGATCAGTTCCTTGAGCATCAGATTCTCCCAGCTACTGGATTTAATGAGTAGAAAGATGCTATAAATCCCTCCACCTTGGGTTGTTGGTGATTTTTTTTTATCTTGCGCACTTTAGTTGAGTGATGTCATCTTGCGATCTGTTGACTTATAGCTTGGGTTAGTCATCTTGTGTTTCGACAGTTAATGTGGTCTCCTAGGGCATTGAATTTTCTTGTGTTCTGGTCTAGATGTGCTAAGTTGCACCATGGTTTCTATCATGCCTATTGTCTTGTGAGGGCATGATTCCTGATGAGGGGATCATGGCACACCCTATTGGATAGCGATGGATGATATCTTGGTTGGGCTGGGTACCTTTTGTATAGGTGGTGTCGAGCATTATAAGTTTGCTTTGGCGCATGCGTGGCATGCCTTCAGGCATTGGGTTCGCTTGCCTTGAGGTTCTAGTCATTTTCCATCCAAGCCATTGTGTTAGGACAGGTTTGTTGTATGTTCTTGTAGGCATGTCCTTTTGCGGCAGGTGGGTAGTTGTCCCTCCTTGTTGTCCTACACATGTCTCGCCCAGTTGCTCTGTTGCCAGGGTGTGGAGTCATAGTATCCCACTGCCTAGATTGTGTGCTTGAGTTCATTTTCAGTTGCGTGGTTAACTCTTATTGACGCCACCTTCTTTCTCTTCAACCCAAACATAAAAGAAAAAAAAAAATTATTTTATGCTTCGCTAGTAGTCCTGAGTGAAGGGGTTGTTACATATAGTATCAGAGCGGGTTCAACCCTATGACTGTGGATCACCAGGCTTTCCACTACAGTAAACCTGTGAGTATTAACCCTTGCATTAAGTAAAATCCTTAACGTTTCCTCGTGGAGATCACATTTAGAGGGCGCCCCTGAGGGTCCACAACGTTCCATAGCTAGTACCGTTAGTAGCCTCCGAGATCTCGAGAGAGATGAGTTCTAGCATCCACGAGTGTCACAGATAGTGGTGTCATTGAATCATAGTTGTAGAGCAAGGCGTGTGATTCAAAATTTGTGTTTACGACCTCCATCATGAAGGACCACAGGGTGGTCTTTCAACTGAAGGGGAGCGCTCTTTTATGGCGGAAGACCCTCCTTCCCCTTTTGAACCTGGTCGTCAGCGACGTGTCATGGGAACTGTTCGAGGGATGGTTCCAGGAGAGGTATGTCTCTAAGGAATTCATTGAAAATCAGCTCAACAAGTTTGATGCCTTGCGATCAGGTAGCCACACGGTGCCAGAGAACGGGGCCCATTTTGGAAGCTATTTGATATGCTCTACATCAAGTTACCCAAAAACGTAAGGTCAAGAAGTTTGGGTTTGGCCTTATTGTTAGAATTCATCTTCGACTTCAGGTACTAGGAGTACTGGACTGAAGAAGGGGTGTTGGACATGTGGGGAGCCACACTACCAATGAGACTTCCTTGTGGAGAGGACCTGAGCGTCCGGACCAGCTGAACCCACTACCATGGGAAACATGGGTAAGGCCCATCAGATTCATGTAGCAGTGAATAACCACCAAGCAGAGAATTAGTTGAATGTGCTCGAGACGACAGGTATTGTCGCTAGCCAGACCCTTAGTATTTTGATAGATCCTGGTGCTACTGAGAGTTTCTTTTCTGGTGCGGTGCTAAGAAGGATGAGGGTAAAGGTAGTCAAACAGGATGAGTTTATCTTTGTAAAAATGGCCTTGGAAGCCAAACGAAAGGTTGGAGGAAATGTTACAGGTTGTATTCTTAACCTGGGAAAGTTTGTCACCTAGGTCATCTTGTACGTCACGATCTTAGGATCTTATGATGTCGTGATCATTATGGACTAGTTGGAATCGCATGAGGCGATACTCAACTGCAAGCTGAAACAATTGAGCTTGGTCGATGATGAGGGACAAAGACGTGTGATTGTAGGAAAGAACCAGGTAGTTTCCCTGAGGTTCATCTCTTCCTTGCGGCTACGGAAGAGCATGCGCAAGGGGCACAAGCTTTATGCAATCCTTGCATTAAACGAGAAGGGAGTAGCAGAGCGTTTAGAACACCTTTCAATGGTGAGAGAGTTTGCGGGTGTATTTTCTAAGGAGTTACCTGGGATGCCGCCAGAGAGGGGATTGGAGTTTACTATAGACCCAAAAACGGGAACTGAACTGATAATTAGAAGGCCTCATCGGATGTCAACCCCAGAGTTACAAGAGTTGAAAATGAAACTAAAGGAGTTGTTGGACCGAGGACTGATACGTCCTAGTGTGTCACCGTGGGGTGCACTTGCTATTTTCATAGGAAAGAAGGATGGGTCATGGAGGCTCTGCATTGACTACTGTCAACGGAACATGGCCATGATCAACTTGCGATCAAGATATCACCAGTTACAGATCAAGAAGGACGACATCCCTAAGACTGCCTTTAAGACAAGATTTGGACATTACGAGTTTACTGTTTTACCGTTTGGACTAACAAACACCCCAGGCGTATTTATGACTCATCCGCTTTACAACTGGTAAAAGCACCCTTTATTTTTTTTATTTTTTATTTTTTTTTGTGTGTGTGTAGGAAGGTTATAATGGCATTATACTCAACATCACAACATGACGAAAAACCAGCGCATGCAACTCACATGACAACAACATAACGACCAATCATAAAATCATATCAAGCACCTGGAAGCAACGTACGACATTCAACTGACGAAGTATAAGAATGACTACCCGTCTTTCCTACCCTGCAATGGTTAGGACCTCCAAGACACATAAGTAATGCTCAAGCCCAGGTTCCCATCGATTTTGACCATTTAAGTTCTCAAGGCTGGCGACTGTTCTGAGGAACAAGGAGGCGTCTACATCCTGCCTGACACAAGCAGACCAAGCACATTAAATGTTTACAACCCAGTACAACATTAATTAAAATGAACAATCACACCCTTAATAGGAAGTGCAAGCTAAAAATGACTTTGTCAACAACCAACCATTAATCAAGGCTAAAAGGTCAATATTTATGATTTAAGTAGGCTTTCAATCTAGGTCAATTAACCAGCCTAAATTCCATTAGTCAACAATTACCAACCGAGCTTAACATGGATTATGACTCAATTGAGCGAGTCTGAGTTAGCAATAGGCAATATTTATACATCCAACTAACATCAATTTCATATCTAAATTAGCAAGTCTAATATATAGCTGGTCAACTATTTCAAATCTGAATTCAACCTTAAAAGCAAAGAAAGTTTAGTAAGTCTAAATCGCAACTAGACAACAAATCACCATTCTAAAATGACCTTAAAAGCCATCCAATTTAGGAAGTCCTAAACACAAATTTAGACACTAACTACGACTATACACTGACATTAATAGGTTCTAACTTTAACAATTGCCAAGATATAAACAACATTCACTATATCAATTATAATGCTATTAATGACTTTAACATCCAACACGCCTTAAGTATGTTGTCTTAAAAATAAATTTCCTTCCCAATCCTAAACTCACTCTCATTACTTTACTGCCATTTCAATAACTAATTTTTAATAAATGTGTTGCCATTCAACCTATCACTTAATTAATTTCTGTCATTTAAAAAAAAGGGTTTACTGCCATTGACTGGACTTAGTCTAAGACAACTATCTTCTATCGCAAGTGGGGAGGGTTGTTATTAATAATATTTTACTGGTAAAGAGGTTAGAACGCATACAGTGATGGGTCATAAGCGTTGGTGTCAAAATTCCTGTCAAGATGTTAATAATAAGAACACAATCAACAGGGATACCCGCAGCCGAATTTGTTGAGCGATAAGCCAGTCATTCCAGGAAAACGCAGAGCTACATTCTAGCTCCAGCCAACAATCAATTCTCAAGGCTGAGTTAAAAAAATTCTGGAACGATCAATATCAAGGGATAGAGAAAGAAGGTACCCTATCTATAGCTCAACACTACAAATAAAAACCAAACGTTCGGGTGACAAATCAAATCAAACGAACAGTAAAAATGATGTCAATAACGAAGAAATGCAAACACAACACCATTAAATGGAGTGATCGTGCATTAAGCACCTCGTAAGGAAAAATGATCGTTGTAAGGATGCATTCGTATTTTCCATCAATAAGTTCATGATTTCTATTGACTGTATTTGCCCTGCAATTTAAAGGAAGTCATGGTACCTTACTCACCACCAATTAACAATATAATCGTTGTTCCTCACAGTTGAAGGAACAGATAAGTTAACGGATAGGGGCCAAATTTCGTGGGCAAGAAGACATGGTTTTCATAGTGAGGATTGCAGAGATCCATGCTGGGAATGATGGCTGAATTGTAGAGGTTTCTAGGTAGATGCTGAGGTTAAAAATGACGAGTGGTAGTCTGAATGGGTGACAGAAGGGAACGTGCCTAAGGACATTCCGGCCGGGTCTCAAGGCACATCCTTACGGTCATTCCAGAAGAAAAAAAGCAAGCAAGTGAAGGCTGCCAATCAATTTGGTAAACACAGACTAACCGTCTTCATGAATTTAAGGAGCAGAGGTAAGAAAAGGGAGGCAGCCAAAATAGCCATCAAAACATACATGGTTATGCTGCGAGGGAGGTATCCTATGCAACACCAAATTGACCATCAAATAAACTGCCGAGTTAAAATGTCCGTGAATATAAAATGCAAAGTTAATTTTTATTCATCAATGTATGAAAACAAACGCAGAGGTAACATTTTTACATCGCTTACATAATGGCAATCACGGAGATAACATTTTTCATCCATTCATATCTACAATCGCATGGGTAATATTTTACATCTCCCATATAATTACAATTGCTGAAGTAAATAAAACAAGTCAATCCAACAAGAACCCAAACGCAGATCGAAGTTTATTACTTTTTACATCTTGGGGTACCGATATAAAAATGTTGACAACAGTAGGAGAACGCCAGGGCCATAAGGATAACTCATCGAAGGGATAGCAGGGATTCTATCGGCAAAGGCACAGAGAAATACACAACAAGGAAGTAGGATAATCCATACGCAGAGGCCGTACTGAAAGACACATGTCCAACAATCAGGCAAGGACATCCACAGAGGTAGATGGTTGATAGGTTCACCTTCACTTCATCATCCTCGCACAGAAAAGTAGGGCGTAAAGACCCATAGGTATTTTAATGCTAAGGCGATGACCGTAGATCGGGTTCATGGCTGACTGCTCAGGTGAGGACTGGTGAGCTAGGGATGAAGTCTAAACAACCTCAAGGTCACAATCAACACATAGGGTGGTCATGACATGCAGGAAGATGAAGGCCATGGGAGTCAACCACCATCGAGCTAGGCTAAGGAAAGTTTCAGTCACCAATCACAAAACATCATTTTACTTTTCCATTAAATCAGCAGATCTGGTCATAATTCCTAATACATTCTACCATACAAAAATGAAGAGAGTGTACCATTTCCTGATCACCCACTCCGAATGAGGTCTCGCACGCTCCATCCAGCTCCTGCTTGCCAACAGTTGAGACTTCACCGGTACCTCCTAGCCAATGATAGGGGTACTCTTCTTCCCCCTTATCCCACTAAGCCGCAAAGGGGCCACACACACTGTCTAGATATTTCGACTAGCTCCCAGCTCGCCTCACAAGGCCGAGCTACCACTCCTCTCTGAGCTGGGTATCACCAACTCCCACAAGTAAATCAGTCAAGTAGATATTTCTGCAGCGTAACGTTATGCAAACAGAAGATCGTCCTTCATCCTCCTCCTTCCTTCATTATATAGAGTTTCAAACTTCCTCTCTTTCCTAAAATCTCATTTAATTAAAGTTTTAAAAAGAAATTCCTAAAAATTCTTCTCCATACAAGTGTCACCCATCCCCTTCATTCCTCCATTATTTAATTTCTTTAATTAATTAATTATCTTATTTCCCTCACCCACCTAGAGTTACTCCTAGAATCACTCCTAGGTGTCCCCGAATTCCCTTACAGGTTTTAAAGGCTTTCCCTATTATGAAATTGCTAAATTAGTTTAAAATTAGAAATCTCTTAAATGGTAGTTTCTTTACTAAGTTGACTTTCCACTTTTTCCCTTAAGTTCCCCTTTTTCCCTTTTTTATGTTACCTCTTTTCCCTAGTTTCCTAATTTTTTTTTATTTTCCCTCTTTCCCCTTTTTAATTAGAACTCAAAAAGGTAGGTGTGGAATTTAACCCCTTTTCCCTTTTATCATTTAATTAGTATATTTTAAATTATCAAAAAGATAAAACAATTAATTCCCTTTTTACATTTTATATCAACAGATTTATTTATTCTTTATGAATAATTTAAGTTTCTTACTCCCTTCGTGTTACAAGATTTTACAAAGAGCATAATTGTTATTTAAGTTGTTTTTATTTTAATTATTATTATTTTATTTATTTATTTTTTTTTTCTCTTTTTTTTAAAGGTAGACCAAATTTTAGCACTAGTGTAATTTAGACTTAGACCTTAAATTTTGTACTGGGTGACATTCAATTAGGGAAATTGTTTTAAAAATACTTAACATGTTAATCATCCTAAGGCCATCTAGGTTCATTCCTCTATCATAAACAACACGACGTGCCCTTCAGGATGCACTAGGTGCTCCAAGTGTGCCACTCGCCTCATCTATTCCCTTCTGCGATGTGCCCTTCAGGACGCACTATGTGCTCCAAGGGTGCCACTTGCAACTCTCCATTTTTCTTGCGTGATGTGACCTTCAAGATTCACCACATTCTACAAGGGTGCCACTCGCCTCTTGACTCACTTGGTAGACATCAATAACCCCAGGAGTCAATACTTCGCCAGGTGAACTTGTGGGAGACTAAGG
The DNA here is from genome assembly GCA_032191745.1 of Picea mariana. Lineage (NCBI taxonomy): Eukaryota > Viridiplantae > Streptophyta > Pinopsida > Pinales > Pinaceae > Picea > Picea mariana. The sequence continues at coordinate 5,322 of JASDQU010193836.1, read as the reverse complement.
GAGTCTAAGGAATAAGGCCCCCAAATTATTGTGTGGCCCTTAGAATCATCGTGAGCGACTGTCATAGTCTTCCCTCATGGTATCATGGGTCCTCTCGAACTAGGTAATCATTAACCTATAGTTTGAGCCACGACAGGAGTTCTAGTAGGTTGTGGCAGGGTTGTTGTCCACACCTCTCCCTCAACATCTCTGGTAGTCACGCATGACCACTTTACTCCATATGTGATTCTATTCGACAAGCTATCGTCAGCCTGCATCATCAACAAATCATGTCTGAACATATCCATATCATACCATCTTAATCATATGCACTAATATCACAGTAAAACAATCAAACCCGAATGGTACACTCCCTAACTCGATCCGTAGTCCAAGGGGTTCGATGGATGTCTCTGCATCCTCGAGGTCCAAAATCCTGCACACTCAGTAAACCGAGTCAATAGCACATGTCTATGTCAATGCAGTAAAACAACATGTCATCAACCTATAACGCCTCATAATCAAAATCAAAATTTTTAATAGCATAATAATCTGGATCACTTGCGAGCAAGTGTCCTCAAATAATAAGTTCGCTCAGTGTGCCAAATCAGGATGTTACAGATTTTCTATTCATGGAAAATATCTTCAATCTTAGTGTTGATTCACTGTGAATAACTACATTGTGATACTATGATAGTATGTATGTAACTCAAATTACATGTAGTTATTCACAATGTTATAAGTTCATATATACATATTATCACGTTTTCTACATTAGATCACGCAAGTTGGAGATGCCATGTTGCTATATTTAAATGTACACAATCACTATGCTATATTTGGTGATATTTTGACTCCAAGCCTCATGGTTCAAATGTTCGTGGGTGTAGAGTGAGCTTTCAAGAAAAATTTCAAAAGTTTAATGCTATTTTTCACTCTCAAATTACTCATAAAATTCAAGTCACTTTTATTGTTGAACAAGGATTCAAATTCATTTGGTTGACAAAATATGTTCTCTTTGCCACAACTCATCATCACGGATCATGTTTATACAATGTGCAGTCATTTAAACTTATGAACAATACCAATGACAAGAACTACAATGAACTCACATGCATGTTGTAATGCTTGTCATACACTTATATTACATTTTTGGTGACTGGGCAATAGGTTGATCAGTTAGATAAGTTTCTAATTGATCAACATATACATAATGAAAGAGAAACATTGTAAGTGAATACATTCTTTCAAAAAATAGACTTTTTTAAAACACTATAAAGGCAAATCCTTCAGACCAAAACTGAGTAAGTTATTTATTTAAAATGCATTCATAAAAGCATTCCAATCTATTTGGAACTATCTCTGAAATCAAAGTATTTCTATCCTCCTGACAAGTGAAATCAAAGTCAAAGTAAGTTATTAATTACATTTGTTTTCATTGATATAAAGAGACTAGCAATAAATAAAGTTATTGCTTTAAACTTTTATGTAATTACACTCCTTTCTTGTTTATCTTCAACTTATTTGTCTAGTTTTTAATTACATTTATTTTCATTGATATAAAGTTTGATTTGATCATTGATCTTATTTGTAAGTTATTCAATACATTTATTATCATTGATATAAAGAGATCAACAATAAATAATGTTATTGCTTCAAACTTTTATGTAATTACAGTCCTTTCTTTTTTAGCTTGCACTCCATCCACAACTTATTTTTCATATTATCACTCCTTTCTTTTCTTTCTTAGCTTGCATTGGCACAAACCTTTATTTTCAACTATTTACACATGGTTTCATTTTTTCCTAAAGGATTTTTCATGTTATTAATAGGTACAATTCTTAGTCACTTGTGAGAGGGTGAGTGTAAGTGAATAATGTTATCTTTCCATGGTGGTTTAGTGGATGTTGATTTAAAGGGATGTTCTATCTTGATGGTTTAATGGAAGTTGAATCAGAGGGATGATTTGAGGTACTTCACAACAAATTATAGTGGATGTTGTCTTATAAAGAAAATTCAAGAGGTATTTTGCAAGTAATTTGAATACATTGTAAGAAAATGAAATGTAGTAAATAGAATTAGCTTCTAGAATATATATCGTTCTTATTTAAAGAAGGTTCGTATGGTCATAGGAGCCGTATGATGGTTTCCATACTATATATGGTTCTTGATATACTTCCCATTGTCTAAGGATAAATTTTAATGTCTTAGGGGATAAAACTTACTTTCATGGTTCATGGACCATGCATAGGGTCTGAAACGACCACCCAAGGAATGCAAAGAGAAACTTTATCCCAAAAATGTGATATGTAGGACAATAAGAGGACTTGCAAACTAGGAATTTGTATTAGGGTCCTAACTATGGTCCAAGGATGAACACTACCATCTCATGGCATAAAAGATACTTTTAAGGCTCATGGACCATGCATAGAGACCCCGTAAAGGGAATCTTTAGCACCTGAGCATAACATGGGCACCGTTATGAGGTTTGATGCATTAAGGATGGGTGTCAAGTCCCTACCAATTAAATGTTTATCTTACAAGTGTCATATGTGCACCATTTCAAGGTTGTTTGCACCCAGTTTGGTTCTCAAGGCCTTAGAGAACTTTTTGAGAGTAAAAACAATGGTTTTAAATGTTGGTTGGTTCCTTCCTATTTTTTAGAAACTAGAAAAAATGGGTAGAAATGACAAAATTTTATAAGACGAAAAATGTAAATCTCTTGAGATCTTTCCAATGGTAAAAAAATCAGAAAAATGGAGGTAAGGGTAAAAATTCATGACAAAATTGTCATCCTCAAGGAGCTAAATTGTGAAAGGAATCTAATGTGTTATGAAATTCGCACACATTATTAACACATGGGAATTCTACAATGCATGCACACTATTTGAAATTGAGTATGTTTTGGTGAGAGCATTTTTATTCACTTACATGATTGCTATCTTGGTTTCTTAAATTTGACATGATGACCATAGTGGTTCAATATGAAAAAACAACAAAACCTTCATTTCTTTGAATACCTTTGAATATCATTAATTTTCATGTTATTTTTAAATAGGCTACACAAATCCATCAATAATGAAACTTCACACATACATATTTGAATTTGCATGTTCGAAATATATAATTCAAAAAAAATATTATTGTTCATTTTTATTTATTTTTTATTTTATGTATACATAATTATTTTGAAATCCGAGGTCCTTTCTTCCCCCTAGAAATTTATATGGCTTACTCATTTTAATAAAAAAATCATATGATGCATTACTATAAACCAAGATCTACAATCTTAAAAACAAGGTTTATTGTAGATCTACAAGCACTATAGAAAAGCATAGGCTTTCATTAAAGGCCAATTCAAATTATAGAAAAATATATAAATAGATGTCATTGTTGTTTCTCCTCCACCTCCACAAGAATTGTTGTGGTGGATGGTAAGAGAATGATGGATTTTATTGGAGATTATTATACTCCGAGGTAAATTGGAGAGGCAAGTGGTGTGTTGCTAGTTTTCAATTGAATAGCAACAAAAATTATACCCTTTCCTCAACTTTCTCCTTTAATTAACTATCAACAGATTACTACAAACTTATGAGTTGTTTTCCTTGTTATGAACCTATATACTTGTTAGGGATTGTAATATCCTACGTCTCACTCTTTTACTAGATAAGGGATAATTAATCATTATAAAAAAACCATAACTAAAAATTAGACTACGTAAAACCATAACTAAAAATTTAACTAAGTAAAGAATGATGGAAATGAATAACTGTTTATCTAATATATCACATTGGGAAACTATTGCATGCTTTAAAATAGAACATTGGTAAAGAAATCATTACACTGAATGAAATTAAAAGATTAATATAAAATATATAGAAATGAAAAAAATATATATATCAGGGTCAATCATCACATGTACTATTGGCAATAGGTAAAAATTAATGGCAAAATTTTGATACGTTGATACCATATTTCAAAATAATATAATATTTCAAAATAATATATAATTAGTAAATGATAAAATTCAAGATGGATTCAAACACATAACTCAACTAAAAAAATCATCAAAATAAATCTTAAAATCTTTCAAATAAGATGGGAATGCCCATGGCTTGGCCACAGGGATGCCCCCCCCCATGGCCAAATCACAGTCTAGTGGACTGTGACTTGGCCGCGAGGGCCCAGCCCCATGGCCAAGCCAATGGCATGCCAACAATACTAGTAAATTACACCAACACACAAATGAACTATTCATATATTCCATCAATTCTTAATTTGTGAATTCGACCGAGCTCGACACGCCAACTAAAATTAATATTAATTATGCTGAAAGGCGTATACCTATTGGAAACTTCCACACTAATCACTCTTTTAATTACAAAGTCAGAATGGATGAACATGATTTATTTAATAGAGAATATTTTTCGTCGTCACATATGATGAAGGGTTGTGATGTGATATGGTATTGTCCTGGAAACTCCAAATACAAGCGTTCGTCATTAGTAAGTGTAATTTACCAGTTTTACGGTAACCTTTTCCTTTCTAACGTTTCACTTTCTTCCAATTTCTATTCATGTACTGTATGCATTAACAGATTATTCATGTAACATCCCACTCTCGCGCACTGAGCGAACTTATTCTTTGAGGACACTTGCTCGCAAGTGATCCAGATTTTATGTTCTTAAAACTTATGATTTTGATTATGAGGTGTTATGGGATGATGACATGTTGTTTTACTACATTGACATAGACAGGTGCTATTGACTCAGTTTTACTGAGTGTGTAGGGTTTTGGACCTTGAGGATGTAGAGGCATCGATGGAACCCCTTGGACTCCAGATTGAGTCAGGGAGTGTAACATTAGGGTTTGATTTTTTTACTATGATATTAGCGCATCTGATTAGATGATATAATATGGATATATTCTGACATGACTTCTTGATTATGCAGGCTGACGATAGATTGCCAACCGGACTCGCATATGGAGTAAAGGGGTCATGCACGACTACCAGAGAGGTTGAGGGACAGGCGTGGACAGCAGCCCTGCCACAGCCTACTAGCACTCCCACTGTGGCTCGAACTGTAGGTTAAGGATTACCTAGTTCGAGAGGACCCACGATGCCGTGAGGGTAGACTGCAACAATCAATCATGATGATTCTAATGGATGCTCAATAAGGTAGGGGATTTATTCCTTAGAATCCCTTAGTCTCCCACAAGTTCACCTAGTAGAGTGTTGACTCCAGGGGTTATTGATGTATACCAAATCAGTCAAGAGGTGAGTGGAACCCTTGGAGCATGTGGTGCATCCTGAAGGGCACGTTGCGCAAGAAAAATGCAAAG
>JASDQU010193835.1:0-18852 GCA_032191745.1 Picea mariana | reverse complement strand
CCCCCCCCTGCTTAAAGATCGGAAGGCAAGGGGGGTCCGGAATTCAATACGCGACGTCGATCTGGGCACGCAAATCTGGACCGCCAAGTCTTGCTTGCTGCTTACCATGGGCACATTATCACCCAAAACTTTGGACAAGTGGGTTTTACCCCTTCTTTTGTGTTCTCCCCCCCTATGCAAGAAATATCGCTAACACTTTCCAACCCATTTCCTATAATAATTAGCATTCCTAAATAAACTCATGGTGAAAATAGGGTTAAGGTTAAAAACACTTTGGTCACATGATAGATATTTAGTAGTTTAACCTTTTGCCCCTTCCACCTTAAACCCTAATTGAAATTTTGAACTAAATTTGGAGGCTTTAAGAGAAAAATTCCCCATTCCCATGGCTCACAAGGTCTTAACTATTAGGTTAGTTGTCCTCATTGGGNAAGAGAAAAATTCCCCATTCCCATGGCTCACAAGGTCTTAGCTATTAGGTTAGTTGTCCTCATTGGGAAAAAAAAGTACTTTCCTCTGGATGTGATTTCCACCACAAAAAAACAACGGAAGCCTTTTTATTTCAGAAAAAATTGAGGAAGCCTTTTTATTTCAGAAAATTTTGAGATCTTTGCCAGATAGGTTCAACCCAAAGGTCTCTGCTATAGAAGAACTTAATGATCTAAAAGCTCTGCCTTTTGATCAACTTCTAAGAACGTTGACTGCATATGAAATGAGGATAATTAAAGATAAACCCACCTCTAGAGAATCATCATTTAAAGCAGATAAGAATAAGGATTCTGAGCCTGAATAAATTGAAGAAAAATTTGTGAGAAGACTAAAGAAAGGATCAGGCAAGTACCAAGGCAAGTTTCCCTTCAAATGTTTTAACTGTGGAAAGATAGGCTATTTTGCATCTAAGTGTCCACACAAGAAGAAGGACCAAAACTCTGAAGGTGAAGAGAAGTACAAATCCAAGAGATTTGGTAAAAATAAAAGTTTATGTGTAAACAATGATGACTCTTCATGAGACACAGATAATGACTCTTCTTGTCAAGATAAGGTTAATGACTTTATGCTTATGGATAAAGAGGATTATGATAATAAAATCATAGGAAGTGATGTTAATGATGAAGAAGCTATGGTTGACTTGGAAGGAGAACTGATCAGTGCCCTAGAAGAAATTGCTAGACTTGGATATAAGAAGAAAAAGAAAAAACAATTGTTGATATAGTTTGAGACAGACAATAAAAAACCTGATGAATACTTTGCCCTGCTAAAAGTGGAATTAGAAGAGGCAAATAAAATAGAGAACATTATGAAACAAGAGTTATCAGAGAAGAAGGCAAGATGTGAAGCTTTGGAAGAAGAAGTAGTGAAAACTAGAAAAGAGTTGGAGAATTTTCAAACCTTGTATCACCAAAATCTGTCAAGTATCAAAGCCTCAGAAGGATTAGCCACCATTCTGAATCAGAAAAGGAATCCAAAGTTGAAAACTGGTTTGGGTTATGAAGAGGGATCAAGTAGTGGTCAGCCAAGCAACAAAGAATCCATCAAGTTTGTCAAATCTACAACCAATGACAACAACAAACCTGTAGAAACAAAGGAAGATAATCAACCGCCAAGGAGGAGTAAAGAAAAAGGTGCCAGAACTGAATTCGTAGAACAAATAAATAATACACCCTCTGCTCAAGGAAATCATCAGCATGGAAGAAATCGACCTGCTCAAAGAAGACAACCATTTTCCAGGTACAAATATTTTTTCTATGGATATTGTTTCTATTGTTCTAACTTCAGCCACGAAGCTGTAAATTGTTCCTTAAGATTTAGACATGAGAAATCAAGACACCCAAGGAATAAATATCTGTCACAACAAATAATGATACAACCAAGTAACAAACAACCACATATTTCAAATTTTCAAATAGAGACATGCAACCGAGGAGGTCAAGAAATAATAAACATACAATGAGTAGACAATGTTGCACCAATCACTTTGACCTATTGAACAATGAGCTCGAATGCTATAACTGTCATAACTTCGGCCACAAAGCTGCAAAATGCCATCTGATGAATTACAAAGTAGATCCAAGGATAAAACCCTTAGCTAAAAATGCCATCACATGGAAAAATAAAGATAGTGAAAAATGTGGTCTAGTACTTTTAGCTCAAAAACAAAAAGACCCCTGGTATATAGAAAATGGATGTTCCAAACACATGACTGAAGACAAGGATAAGTTTATGTCAATAATTAAAAGCAAAACAGGAAATGTGACCTTTGGAAATGATGAACCAGGTAAAATCAAGGGTAAAAGGATGGTGAGTTTGAGTAATGTCAAAGGAGATGCCCAGGATGTTCTGCTTGTAGATGGGTCGAAACATAATTTTCTCAATGTAAGTCAAATGTGTGATAGAGGCTATGAAGAGGTGTTCCCGTCCAAAGATTGTAAGGTAAAGAATGTAAACTCAATACAAGTGGTGGCTAAAGGCATAAGGACAGATAATAATGCATGTGTGTTGAAAGAAGATAGAGAAGAGTGTCATCTAAGAAAACATGATGAAAGTTGGTTATGCAATAGGAGACTTGGACATCTAAACTTTGATCACTTAATCAAGCTCAAAAATCTCGAGGCAATAAAATATCTTCCAAAATTATCAAAGCCACAAGATTCTGTATATAAACCTTGCAGAGTAGGAAAGCTAACCAGTACACGGTTTGAATCTAAAGAGCTCTACTTCAATAGAGAAACCACTCCAATTAGTTCATATGGATTCATGTGGACCATCAAGACAAGAAGGCATAGGGAAGGAGAAATACTTCATGTTGATCATTGATGATTACTCCAGACTCACTTGGGTTACTTTTCTAAAAAAAAAACTGAAGCATTTGAGAAATTTAAAATATTTAAAGCTTTAATTGAGATTCAAACAATCAACAGGCTAACGGCAGTAAGATTAGACAGAGGAGGAGAATTTATGTCAAATGATTTCAAGGAATTTTGTGATAAACATGGGATCAGGAGAGAATACACAATCCCATGAACTCCACAACAAAATGGAGTAGTTGAGAGGCAAGTATGATGACAGGGTTCATGAAGGCATCTTCTTAGGATATGCTACCAATGGTAAAGGATATAGATGCTTTAATAAAAGACTGTATAAATTAGTTGATTGCATTGATTTAAAGGTTGATGAAGGAGTCCCAGTAAGAGAGGTGAGCAATATTGAGTCTACTACAGAGGACACAGGTGAAGCTGAAGATGAACAGGTCCAAGAATCTAGTATTTCATTCCAAGACCAAGCTCATCCCCATAAAATACCATTTTTCGAGAGAGCAGGTCACCAATAATATTATTCAGGATCATTTCATTCCAACCACAGAACAAATTGCAGACATCTTTACTAAACCCCTAGCCAAGAAACCATTTGAATATCTCCATCAGAAGCTGGGTGTCATCTCTTCTCTCGCCTAAGAGAGTCCATCCTGTCAGGGGGAGTTTGTGTTGATTGAATATCTGATACCTCCGAAAAGTACTGCAACAACAAAGGGGGAGCATGTTTTCTTTGACATTGATGTCAAAGGGGGAGAAAAGGTGTGGTATGTATGCCACAGTTGGAGGTCTAAGCAAAATAACAAAGCCTTTCAGGGTTGCCATCAATGCTAAAGGGGGAGATTGTTGGCATGTTTTACAGGAAGCATGTGCTTGTCATTGATGGAAAGAACAACAACGATAATGGCATGTTTACATGCAAGAACAATAACGACAATGGAATGTTTACAGGAAAGAAAAACAACAACGATGGCATGATTACAGGTAGAGTGTGCAATGACGGAAAACAGGAAAGCAACAATGATAGCATCGGGAATGAAGAGGCCATGATAAATTGTTGTCTACAAGCTTAGGAGGAAGAGGGAAAGTGGCCGCTAGATCACCGATCCAAAGGACCTTCAACTGAATACTCGACGATCGTTAGATCAGGGAGAACCACGTCAGCAGACCATGTCTACAAGGACATGTGGCAGACCAAGTTGGCAGACCACATCAACCATCATATTGAATTAGTGGAAGGAAAGGATAAGCAAGGGCCGAGATCTGAGATCTCGAGCACCCGAATATCCGTCAGTCATCGGATTGAATTAGTGGAAGGACAGGATAAGCAAGGGATGAGATCCAAGATCTTGATCACCCGAATATCCATCAGCCGTTAGATTGACTTAGTGGAAGGACAGGATAAGTAAGGGTTGAGATCTGAGATCTCGATCACCCGAATATCCGTCAGCCATCGGATCATCTTAAGTGGAAGGATAAGATAAACGGGGCACCAGGTTTGAGAATTCGATTATCTGAATCTCTGTCAACTGTCGGATCAAATTAAGTGGAAGGATAGGATAATCAAAGATGGAGAGTCATTGTATTTAATCCAAGGCAAAGATGAATCACAGATAGATCCATCTGTTGATCTGAGATATTGATCAAATGAACAACATTCATTTTGGGTATAAAGATGTGAGGAGGTTACGCTTCAGAAAAATCTCACCTCAAGAATTCAGTTTGAGATTTGAAATTCCCAAAGCCTGGAGACACGGAGATCCAAAATACAGTCTCGATCGTTGGATCACCCGAAGTAAATCTCAATCGTCATATCATACAAAGAAGATCTCAAGCGTTGGATTATATGAAGTGAATCTAGGCCGTCTGATCGAGAGCGTAAGTTTGAGATTTGAGATTTCAGAAGTCCGGATACTCGAAGGAGATCTTATCCGTTGATCGAGGAAGGGGCCGTAGAACCATCGATCTGGCTAAAAGGTCAAATTACTGAAGTGGAAGCAGAGTCATCGATTGAGAAGGATAGGTGTCCACAGATCATCAAATCCAGAAGATTGGTGTACAGAGAAATGCAGGGTTTGAGATTTGAAACTCCCAGAGCTTGGATCATGAAGTAAATCACAGTCGTTGATTTATGGAGGTTAGATATAATCTGTAGATAGAGAAAGAACAAATCTGAACAGTCTAATCAGAAGCACCGTCAATATCGTAAGATCGACGGTCCTGTCGTATTGCGGGGATTGAAGATGCATGAACTTTAAAAAGTTGAAGGCGGGCCACAATCAAAACCACAGTTTTGGATAAAGGACGCGTGGAGGCTCGAGGTGAATTGCGGGTCGAAAATTAGTTTGTTTTAAGCCACCTTTGGATGCGCTCGCAATCACATGGTCACATGAGAGCATCGCCCAAGGTCACATCAGCAGAATATTGAGGAAGGAGATAGCATTGCTAGGCTCCACTTCGAAGATCGCGAGTTGGGAGAATCGAGGCAAATCACAACAGAATATTTGATGCATGAAGTCGCGAAGCACCTTTTGGATAGGCGTCTGATCACAGCTTGTGTTCACATGAAAGGAAGGGGCTTAGCTAGAAAAGCTAGTGCCCACTGTGAAGTTTTCTCAGGAAGGGAAAAGACGCCAAAGGGATGAGTGCGCAGAGGTTCTCTCTATAACTGCCAAAACGAAGTGATTATATTTGCCAGAGAATTCGAAGAGCCTCAGGTGATCGCGAGAGGAGATGAAGAATCTCAAGGTAACTGCCAGTGGAATGAAGACTTATCATAGAGACAATTGACAGATGGAAAAATGTCAAAGACTGTAACTGCGAGTGAAGAAAAAGAATCTCAGGATAATGGCCACTGATGATGAACAATCTCAATATAATGGCCACTGATGAATAACAGACTCAGGATAATCGCCAAAGAAGATGAAGAGTTGCCTGGATGATCTGGCAGAGGAATTGGCATGATAAATATATGCAGAACATAGAAGATATGGTTGCTTCTTTTGATAGTTATTCATGTGGGTAGAAGCAAGCTATGCGCAGGAGATGAAGTGCACAGAAGAGGCGTAGCGCAGAGAATGGAAATGGTGCACAGAGAATAAAACATAGAAGAAAGACATAGAACAAAATGCATATCTAATAGAGGAAGAGAAATCTAAGGTGCGCATGAAGAGATAGAGCAGAAGAACAAAAATCAAAAGAAGATGCGAGCAGGAAGACACTGATGCAGGCATAGCATAGCAGTGTAGAAAACAGTGATGAGATTGGTAAGTCATTGATAAATATTATATCACTGTAATAAATTTCAGTAACAAAGATTAATATCTTAGGGTGGTAGGGTGGTTCTAGGGAGGACTGTTGTCCTCAGTGTTTCAAGTGGGTGCTTGAACACAGGGAGTTGTAGCTTCCATCTGGTTGCATCCAGAAAAACCAGGGTGGTAGGGTGGTGCAAGTGAGAACCATTTTTCTATGTTATACAAGTTGGTGCCTGTGTGACTAGAAGTTGGTGCTTCCATCCAGTTGGTGCTGGAACACAAAGGGAGTTGGTGCTTCCTTACAGTGGGTGCTAGAGAAACCACAGAGTTGGTGCTCTCAACACGTTGCTTCTTTTAAAACAGAGGTGGTAGCCTCAAAAGGAGTTGGTTCTCATAAGAATGATAATGTACAGAAAATAAAGACTACTTATCATATCAAGAAGAAGAGGTTTTCTCCATTTATGGGTTTCCTCAGGAATATCTGTCTCTGTGTATTTCATGTGTGTGATTGATGTTCAATACTCTATTTCTTACTTCCCTGAATTATTGTGATCATCATTGAGTGTTTGGTAATGAGTTTAAAATAAAAATAATTGTTTAAGCACAGTAACNCCCCCCCCCCCCCTCTCATTTGTCCAACAATGGGGTACCTAGGGAGGTACCCAATGGGAATGTGGTTATGTATTATTAGTGTAAGTCATTTAATATATGAGAATGTGGTCATTTAATGTATGGTGGACTAGGCCCACTATGGTAGTTAGATGTAATAAATGTGAGAAGGCTCTCTAGAAGGTTCCTAGGAGATAGAGAGAGTTATAAAAAGAAGTGTAAGCAATGTAATGAAGCATAGTGAAGAATATTGTGAATGTATCAAGCATTGCTTGAGGAGTGTTATCCTTCCTTAAGGATTAATATATGGTGTTACCCTACCTCAAGGGTTTTCTATATTATTGTGTTCATGTTATGGTGAGTGGTTTATGGTTTATTCTTGGTCTCATTGAACCATATTTGTAGATCTGGTGTAGGTTCTTAACAATTGGTATCAGAGCAATTTCCTTGGCCAAAGAAGGGAAAATGTTTGCTCTTTTTGCAGAATTTTTCTAAGGAAGAAAAAGAGGGAGGTGCACTTCAGGTTCAGATCCGAAGCTTTATGAGATGAATTTGGAAAAAAAAATGGGTATTTGAATTCCTCTCGAAAAAATACCCAATTTCAAGAAAAAAAATCAGCCGAAACGGAGTCTGGTAAGTAAAGTTATGATCATTTTAAATTCAATTGTTTTTCAGAGTTTTTCCGGAAAAAGCTGCGATTTTTTGCAGTAATATATTTTTAAACCCTTGTTCTATTTTGGGGGTTTTACATAGAAAGATGTATTTTATAGGGAAATGTGATGTCCCTAGTATTGAAACATTCATTAAAGAAAGAAATTCATCATGGGAAGAGAATTGGCCCTAGCTCTCAAATTACAAGGTGATGCTACCATTTGGTGGAAATCGCTTGATTATAAGGAGAGGATGACACTCTCCAATGAAGAATTTGAAAACATATTGTTAGACAAGTGGTCTCATGGAAAAAATAAGGATACAGATAGAACCAAGGGTTTATTTTCATGTGACAATCTATATTATAGGTTCATGGTTGTATTCATAAAGAAAATGTCATTGTTTCTATTAACCCTAGTTGCATGCATAATTTTATAAATGTTCAGTTGGTTAATAGATTGCGAGTTCCAGTAAAGAATATTCGAAGAACACAGGTTGAGGGTGAAAATGTTCAAATTGTTAAAGATTTGAAAATTAACATGGATAAATATGTGTTGCATTCATATTTTTATGCTATGGATATGGATGAAGTGGATATTGTTTTGGGGTATTCTTGGATAGAATCAATGGGTACCATTAATATTAATGTGGAAAATAAGTTTTTGAAGTTGTGGTACAAGAAAAATAAAATCACATTGCAGGATGTGTCTCTTAATAAGAAAGATGGGCCCACGAAGGCCAGCAAAACAGTTATTGTTGAGTTCGAAGTTGAATTGGACGCAAAGTCTATAGAAGGAGATGAAGAAAAACCACAAGAAGGACACAATACAAAAGCTAAGGAGGTCATTGAATCAAAGACACACTGTGTTGCATATTTGAAGAAAACAGAATGAATTCTTACAGTTGTTGTATATCGTCATCCACATCATATAGAGAAACAACAATCATCAAGGAAAGGGCGTGAGCATCAACACACTTATGCACTAACAGGGAACCAAAAAGGAAACCAATCTAGAGGTACATGGAGGCCTACCAACACTACATAAAGACATAAGGCTAGAGAACTAATCCCATGGAAACATCGACACGATGCAGAGCAAGATCACGGTGGCAAGGCAACAGTTGGACATCATGTTCATCTTCCATTAGGATGGAAGGATGGTCATACTTGGTACCAATTGACTACATTGGTTAGCTGATCATATTGTATGGTTTCTTCTTGCTTTTCGAGGATGAAACATGTGAAGGGGGATGGAATGTAGTATACCTAGGGAGGTAATATGGGGTACCCAATGGGAATGTGGTTATGTATTATTAGTGGAAGTCGTTTAATATATGAGAATGTGGTCATTTAATGTAAGGTGGACTAGGTCCACTATATTAATAAAGGTCCACTATGGTAGTTAGATGTAATAAATGTGAGAAGGCTCTCTAGAAGGTTCCTAGGAGATAGAGAGAGCTATATAAATAAGTTTAAGCAATGTAATGAAGCATAGTGAAGAATATTGTGAATGTATAAAGAATTGCTTGAGGAGTGTTATCCTTCCTTAAGGATTAATATATGGTGTTACCCTACCTCAAGGGTTTTCTATATTCTTGTGTTCATGTTATGGTGAATGGTTTATGGTTTATTCTTGGTCTCATTGAAGTATATTTGCAAATCTGGTGTAGGTGCTTAACAAAAACACATCATTTAATAACTAGTTTGTTTATGTAACACAAATAGTTTACCCCTATAAAAACCATATTTACCCCATGTAAGAATAAATATATAAAGTGAACTTACCTTTCCCCTATGTAAAAGGAAATATATAATGTAACTAGATATTTACTTTTACATATCAATCAATCAATATCAATCCTTAGAGGATTGATATTGATGATTTCTATTAGGGTTGTTTTTGTTGAAAGGTGGTTTGAATCCCTTCCTTCAATGATCATATTTCTCTTTCTTCTTATCCTTCCAATATTTCTGCAAGGATTCTCTACTATTTCCTTGTTCATACAAGTACTTAGCCTTCCTAATTGTCTCTGTCAAAGTCCTAGGCTCATAATATTGAATCTTCTATTTATAAAAGGATGGTATTCCACTAAAAAACCTTTGCATATTCACCTTCTCATCCTTGATAAACCCCACATATTTCAACAGCCTCAAGAACTTATTTTCATATTCTGCCATGGTCATACTTCCCAACCTAAGTTCAAAGAAATCTTGCATATTATTGTCATAGAAGTGCTATGAAAGGTAATCCTTATGAAATATCTCTTAAGTTGTGTCAAATTGATTCTACTCTCATTAATGTTATAAAATTTCTTCAATTGATCCCACCACATGGCATATTTTACATGCAAATGGTAGGTCACAATTATGCCTTTTATATTAGAGGAGTAGTTGCACAATTGAAAATACTTCCTAATTCCAAGAAACTAGGCTTCAACATCATCTTCCCTTTCTCTTTCACAATCAAATGATGGTGGGTTAATATTCCTTATCTCTCCTTGCAAACTATCCAATTCATGTCTTCTTCTTTGGTTCCTAAAAGGAGACACTTCTGGGCTGCTTATGGAATCTTCATATGCATAAAATGTCCTTGCTGAGTATGGAGGTGAGTGATGTCCATGAGTTTTGATAGAAATTATTGAATGACCAATTCTTTTTTACTTATCTCTTCTCTCATTATGTCTTCCTTCTTCCTCCTGTCTTGGGTCTGATCCATTCCTTGCTTGCCTTTACAACAAATTTAGGTTTTGCATCGTTTGAGCATTTATTTGATTTTTTTCTCTCATCATATTTTTATTTTCTGATTTGTAGCTTGGCAATTCTATTCTCAATCTTCTCATGGTCTCTATGAATGTTTTAGGCTCCACATTTTTCCCGTGTCCATTTGACTCTGTCGTTGCATTACCAACACATATATTTTGACCTTTGGATTTTCTCTCATGACTAAAGACTCCCTCTCCTTCCTCCTTGTCCTGGATATGAATTATTAGCTTGATATGATATGTTTATATCCCTAATTATGAAAAATGTACAAGCAACCATTTTTGTTAGAATTATACATATTGTAAAAAATTGTCAATTAATGCTACATGTGCTTCTTCTTCTCAATTCATGAAGAATTATATTAGAATTATCCAAATTCTAATAATCCCAAGTTATCATCTCCTGAATTATATTTCCAATGAATATTCTTATGCCCCAATCCAATATCTTAGAAGAAATTTATGGCTTCTTGAAAAAATCATCTTCACCCCATTTGTGCATTTTCTCCACTGGTGCAATTTTACTGAAAGATCAACTTTTGTCAATTGCAGAAGAAAATCTATTGAGAAACAATAAAACTTATGTATTAGGAACTGATAAAAATCATAATTTTAACATACAAAAACATTCATATTGTCCAGATATCACTTCAGTAAGATTCTACAACAATCTGGAATATGCAACTTTGTCCTTACAATTTTTTTCCAGACTTCGAAATTTTGGAAAAATTGGTTATCTCTCAATATGTGCACTTCTAGAAAAAATTTATTAAATAAAATTTGTCTATCTTGATGAGTATTCAAAATGTCGAGGAGATAAAATTTTCTAATTTTGTGATTTGGGATCATGTTTCCTCTAAAAATCCCAAAAATTCCCAAAAAGTGGTCTAGAATAGTAGATTTTGGACTATTTCAATTTTCAACACCCCCCTTCCAAACCCTTTATTTTTTATTCAATTCCTTCATGGTTTATTTCCATGTCTTCTTTCTAGACTCCCTCCAAGAATTTCATCTTAATCTATATTTCTTTCAATGATCTGGACCTAGATCTTTAAAAACCACTATTTTTCAATTTCTAACAAACCCAACCAAAAATGGACCATGGCTCTCTAGGGAACTTTTGTAGATATCCTCTCTGTGGAAAAACCCCAAAAGTTTCATCTCTATTTGAATTAATCTACTCCAATTATGGCTAAAATAATAAAATGGCTCTAGACTTTTTTGAAATTGTAGAACAATTTTTCCTACATGGAAATCTACTGATGTGGCACCTCAAGTCCACATGGAACCTCGAGGAGATTCCATGTCACCCTCTCTAGCCATTTGGCTTTCCCCGTCATCATCTTTCCATCCTCCCTTTACCTTTCAATATATAAACAATAAAATATTATTGATATACATGGCCCCATCGTACTAGTTGCCACATGGCACCACCCCAGTGGCCCAAGTCACCGATGGGTCCCATCCACTGCCAGCATCCACCTGGAACCCATACATAGGATATAGGGGTGGGCAGGTCCCATCCTGCACCTTTTCCTTGGCACGTGAACAAATTGTCCCCACCTCGGATCTAACGGCCAAGATCAGGGATGATCGACGGTCCACAATGATTTCGCATCGCCAAAGTGCATGAGCATTAATGGTCCTTCACGATGTGATATCGATTTTAACCCATGCTACATGGTGCTTTCTAATTGGTTTTTCATCGCCAAGAGACATTGCAAAACTGCTCCCTCCATGATGCAAAAATGCTTACCACCACTAGTGGTATCGGTTGTCGCTCCACCGATATCCCTACCATGGTGGCCTAACACCCCTCCACTAGGGCCTGTTACACTGCCACCATGCTATCGGCATGACATCGTGGAATTTACACCATGGCCCTTTCCACCATGGTAGTCCACGTCACCTGACACATAGCCTCCACATCACCATTGACATCATGTACGAAAAATCCCCAAATTTCCCAAAATTCATAATTTTTCAAATTTTCAAGGATGCATTATTTCAAAATTATAGTGAGGGCCGCCATGAAAATCCACAGTTAAGCTTCCCTCAACCGATTTCAATTCTACTAACATTCAACCATTTCCATGCTCGACCCCTCGACATTACTTCCGACTCAACTTCTATGAAAATCACAAAAGCTTTGACCTACAAATCCACCCATACAGCCCAAGAATTGCAAACCATCACTCTGATACCAATATTTGATATGACCAGATCACCAATCTAGGTCACGTCACCTACATAATACTCTGAATACCAAACTAAATATGTACCCATTGCACAGGTACCTCTAAATTTCCCTTCTTAAGAAAATTTGAATTTATGTTAACAATTAATTCATAAAGAAGCATGAAAGAAATGCAATAATCACACATGCAATAATCAATATTCATGCTAGAATTAGAAATAATGCTTAATAATTCCATTCACAACAATAACCAGCAAGAAGGAACATTTAAAATACATATCTCAAAGATAATATTTAATACACATCGGAAATACATATACAATCTAAGAAACATGTGACATAGATAACTTATCTTTAATAAAACCAATCACCAACTAGTTGCAAAAAAAGGATGTTCCACCCAACCTTATAAATTTTTGTTCCAAGCGTCAAAAATAGGTCACCCCCAAGCCAAGGATATGAATCCACAAGGATGGTTTCCAGAGTGACACTCAGCTTCCCAAACCAATCAACACTCAAGCTCTCACAGGTTTGCCAACACACAACAATCCAAAGTACAATAGCTCTCTTCTTTCCATCCTGTACCACCCAAAGACAATGAAATCCCTTCACTGTGATGCACTCCCTTAGGTTATCCATTTATTTCCAAGGCTCCAATGCATGTGGTTAAGAATCTCCATGGTGGGACTCTTAGGATTCACAGTTGTGATTAAAGTTTAGCACATGCCAATGCATCTCAGGCATACATGCACCAATACATGGCTAGAATGCACTAGTAATTACTACAACCAACAAAACAATGGCTCGTTTCCTTAGTAATCCATCCCCATGTCCCAACCAAGGACAAGAATGAATGAGGATTATTGAATGAGCAACAATGAAGGAAGAGTGAACCCCCAGACAACCAAAAGATGGGTTTACATATTTACTTGAAAATCAAGAACCACATGGCCTTCCCCCATGAAGCTCATGTAACCACCTTTCTCAATTAAAACCAATATAGGTAAATAAAATATAATAAAACACTTATCACCTTTATTCCCCTCTCTCATTGAATCATATCCCCCTATCTATGTCTTTGTCTATCTTGCATCCAATGAAGTATTTTATTAATAATTTTTAAAGCATTAAATTTCTAGGCACTTCGACCTTCCAACTTTATAAGCACTCTGGACTTAACATACTAGCTCACCATCCTAAGTATCATATGTACAAAATACATTATTAATCCCAGGACTCAAAACTGGGACCTATTACATCCTCGTTCATAGATCTTCGAATTTTGATCTTGAAAATCACTCGTTCACATTTTCACCTTCTAAATCCCTCTAGGACCTGCAAAACAACTTAGCACTTGCTTGCAATAAAATGTGATATAATGGAATAAGATAGGTTTACATTATTTCTCCTTCCAATATATATGAAAAACAATCACAACAATGCATGTAAAACATATCCAAGGAAAATAAACAAATAAAAATCCATCTGTCACCTACTGAGGAGAGGTGGCCAACCTAAACTACCTGACAATATTTTGTTGATAACTTATTTTTTATATATATTTGATTGGAGTGATTACAAAGCCAGATTAAATTTGATTCATAGGGCTATCTCTAGTATAAATTGGTTTTCAAAGTGGGTTAAAATGATTTGTCAAACATGATGAGGAACAACCTTCTTAACAAGGCTACTTGTGAATTTTTTCCTAGACCAACAATTAGTATTTTTAGCTCATATTTTTCATTCGAGGTCGGATTGATGTGATTCCACTTGGAGACGAAAACAGATTCATTTATGTATCCCCAATATAAACATGTTTGGATTTGGAATTTAACTCATACATCAAATTTGATGAAGTATTGTCTACAAGGTAGAATTGTTTGTGATTTCCAGCTTAGACCTACATTGATTCTTTTTAGTGTAAATTCTTCATCCAGTGTCCAAATTAAGTGATTCAAGTTGGTTTTTAAACTATACTCAAATATACATATCCCATATAAACATGTTTTAAATATGTGATTATTTGACATGTGAAATATGCTAATGAACAATCAAGATGTAAATTTGTCACAATGTATATTTTATGACAAACAATTACTAATTTGGGCGTAATTTTTTCATATGACACATAAATTAACTGATTCAATTTAGGTTGGAAACTATATTCCAAGGTATATCTCCCTTAGAAATAGGTTTTTTTAAATTCCATCTTTTGATCCCTCAAATCTTAACTGCCCAGCTCTTTTTTTAGGAGATTTCCAAAGTCAATTTGCTACAAAAATAAATAAAAATCATGTGTGTTCTCCTAAAATAAGGTTTTAGGTGCATGCAATTATTGGTGGGGGTGTTTATTATGATGTAAGGAATTCCTCTACCAAAATTCTTCAATACCCATTTTATGGATATTAAAACATGACATTGAGAAAACTTGATGTAACTTAATGACTTGGTAGCAATTTTATTATCACTAATTGATTCTAGGAAAAGATATTTAAAAGACGGACTCATAATTTGCATAGAATACCTTGATGTGGTTGACTATACTTTAGTGAATGTTTGTGCTTCCCCTTTAGCTATTGAAACTTTGCTTGAGTTTCCTCCTCCGGATGCATCCCTTCTCCTGTAGATCTTCTTGCCAATGTGTTAGTGGATGGAGTGGTTCTTAATGCACCACAAGTGGAAATGATTGGAGTAACTGGAACTTTTTTTTTCTATTTTAATAAATCTACCCTTACTATTTCTTGGTCTATCCATACAATACCCACATGACTAGGATTTGTAAAGACTCACTATAGTGAATGTGCAGGTTTTTACCTCTTGTCCTTTTGTATCTACTCCTCCTTGTCTAAAATGTTTGTACTAAAGAAAACATAACTTCAAAGTTCTAAATCTAATTCCTTTAGCATTTCCCCTGCAAGGATGCCAAAAATATCAGGAAATTTATATTTCTAAATCATATTACATCTTATTGTCAATCTAGAGTATGTAAACTTCTGAAATGCAAACACAGTATGTGCAAAATTAGATTATTTGTAGTATGTTCTATCTATAATGCTTAATTTGTATCCTACTTATGAAATCAATTGCATGAAATAAATGGAATGAAAGACAAACTCATCATTGAAATTATACCTTACTATATTTATTAGTGTTGTAAATCAGGTTGTAGTGAAGTGTTCGATATTTGAGATCTGAATCTTCTACAACAATACTTTGTTTCATATATGTCATAATATAATTCAATGAAACTTATTATGGAAATGAAACACACCACACTTCATCAATCAAAAGAAAACTTAATCATTCTTGGAAATGACCATGTACTCGAACACCATCATGCTACTAGGACCCTGTTGTCACCAAGCTATCTTTTGACATGAGTTAGACACCTCTTCTTTCCATGAATCGTTGCTCATGTTGTTAGAAAGCTTTAATAAAAGGAAAACTAATCTAACTTGTAAAAGGAATAAACTATTCAAGAAATTAAATTGTAAAATTAAATAAAGATGTAAAAACTAAAGTACAAGACCACCATGATCTATTTGGAGTGAGTTCAATCTCCCAAGAATAAGGAAGTAAATTAAAACTACAACATCATAAAACTAAATTAAAACATGCTCCATATAAAACTAAAGAATGGAATTCTAGGTGAAAGGAAATATCAATAATTTTTATTCTATTCCATCATAATTTTGGACGTATGTTCCAAGATTCCTCCTCTTGAATGAAGAAGGCACTCTTATTTATATACAAACTTGCTTTGAAACTAAAATAACAAATAATATATCTAGATCCACTAATTTCTCCTAATTCCACAAGTTTCTCATGTGGTTACAACCATTTGCTAAAAATCAGGAACTAGAAATTAGCTTATAACATCTCCAAGATCTTCACAACTAATCTCATAAAAAACTCCAAGTTCTTTCCATATCTAATATATTTAAATGATCATCTCAAATCCTCATCAAATATTCAATGGTTGAAGAGTAAATTCAAATTTGATTGTACGGATTTGGAGAAAGTGGTAAAAACTGCATTATTACGGGAATCTGCTTGTTTCCTGTAATGACTGCAACCTACTTGTTCACCTATTCATGTAATCACTAGAAAAATAACCTAGTTTCACAAGATAAGCATAAATATGTTAATTTTCTAATATTTAATTATAAATTCATTTAAAATACTAAAACAATGCATAGGAAAATATTGAGCCTAATCCCACATATAAGCATAAAATGGAGTAAACCAAGAGAAAAGCGAAAAAGGATAAAATTCAAAGGGAAAAGATTTGAAAACATGGTAAAAGGATGTGAAAAGATGATCATTTTTGCAAATCAACATAACATTTGATTTTGGGATTGGTAAACTCAACATTTTCCCTTAGTATGTATACTCTTTTGAACTTAGGTTGTTGTGCTAGACCATTTTCTTTTTAATCAAATCCCCTTCTCTAAGTCCTTTGATTGTCAATTTATCAATTAATTATGCCACTCAATTATATCCTTAGTTGTACATTGACTCCACATAGCCTAGTTCCCAATATCATCTCTAATAGGGTATCGGGAATGATGGTTCAAACTTTATCCCTAACATGGTTCCTTATAGTCCTCCCATGAATCTATTGACTCACAACTCCTCACTAATCCCATGGGAATACTTGTGTATTTCTATGAACTTCTGGTCATTTTCTTCGTTTATCATGTTTCCTTATTTAAGTGCATAATATTCATCTTTTTCTCATGGTAATACATTTCTCCTTAGTACTTGTCTTCAGAATGATTCTTAAAAGTGATCCATTCTATATGTTCTTCATCCACTTGATTTTTCTTCTTCAAGTGGTCCCACTGGAGGTTTGCATTATTCATTAATTGATAGCGAGCAAATTTGGTCTTTTCCAAATAGTTGAAGTCATATAATATCAATGTTGACTAACCATGTATTTATTTCATTTCCTATTTTGATATACCCATTAAAGGTTGGTGTTTTTTTCTTTATTAGTTCATATCCCAAGTTTCAACATTCAAGTGAATCTTGTTGGTCAAGGTTCTCTTCCAGTAAATACCTCTTTCCTCATTTTCTTGATTTAGATCCCAATAAAAAAAGCTTTCTCTTCATTTCAAGAAAGTATGAGGATTACTCATTCACTTGAATTTTCAAAGTTTGATCTTGTCATGTTAATTCCTCATGATTATGAAGATTAGAGTGAGAGGAATGACCTTGACTAGTTCCCCTGTTGTCACTCCAAGTTTACAAAGTAGAGGGTCCATGTTCAATCTTCCTACTTTATTTTATACATGAAGGATTTATTAGTTCCAAATAAAATATGAGCTAATTCCTATGCTCTTTGTGCAGGTGATGATGTATAATTACATTAAACACATGATCAATTACCAAAATATTGGTGATGGTTCGTCATCATGTTTTGCAATTTCCACTTCTTTTAATCACTTATATATAATAGTTTCATAGACCCAAACAATTTTATGAACCCTCGGGCTAACTCCACCATAAGATATCTATGAACTCTAGTCCAAGGACATGCTCAAAGAATATTTGTTGTGGCAGCCACATACAAGTGTTTTAGTAACTTCTTGATGTTGTTGCACCCCTATCTAATGTATGTGTGTATTGCACCTAACTTCATCGTGAGAAGGTGATTAACAACTCAATGAATTACATACAACAATGATGGAATTTGTGAAATTTTTGACTAAATTAACCATAAATGGTGTGTTTATGTTTTCAACTAGTATTATAGTCTCCTTGTGTCTGTGATTCCCCCAAATTTCTATTATACTCGAAGGTATGCACAAATTACATCAACATTATCGTTTTGCTCGACACAAGTGAACCCAATATATATAATCATAATTAACTATTTATTAATAATAGCAATTTGTTTTTGTATTGTCAAGATTGATTAAGATCCTGATTTATTGGTTATTAAAGAAGTAAAGATTTATTAAGATCATGATTAATCAACAGTTAAATGAGTTTACACATGCATAACATAATTGAAAAAAAATTCTATATGGATTTTCCACAAACATAACATAACTGCGAAGACAAAATTAAATGAAATTTACACATGTGAATTGCAAAAGGAAAAATAATAATTCCCCATCTCAATGATAGTGTCAATTAATAATTTACGATCCATTTCATCATATGAAATTACCTCATTTTGTGAATGGGAAAAGGGAAATTAATAATTCGCACATCTCTATGATAGTGTCATTTAATAATTAACAATCCATTTCTTCTTATGAATTTACCTCATTTTTTCAGAGTTCTTTGGTTTCAATGTTTTTAATTCTAGTGCATGCAATTTATGCCTTAACCATTTCGCAATTATTCCATGTTCTATGTCAGGTGTCATAATATTATATAGGGTGAAATCATGAAGGTGGGTTACACTTTTGCTTGTTTTATGAGAAAAAAAACTGTATTTTCACAAGTTATTCAACTTTCGACATATAAAAGTAGTTTTTTTTATTTAGAATTTCACTTTACAGTAAAAACAAAACTTGTGAAGAATTGTGTTAGCTTTCCAATGACTATTTTTCAA
>JASDQU010193834.1:0-15095 GCA_032191745.1 Picea mariana | reverse complement strand
TGTTCATACTTTGTAGCAACTCTTCCTTAGCTCTCGTTATCCTTTCATTATCTCCTTGATAGCTATGTACTTTATGCATGCTTCCCATAGTTTCAACCAGCTCCACTGGCCCCACTCGACTTCTATGCCCATTAGACTCAGTCTATGTGTTTCCCTTGTTGACATGGAGCCCTCTCACTGCCTTCTCATGGGTTAAAGATCCTTGGTCATCCTCCATATCTCTGGTCCTCATGTTGCACCTGCTCTGCTCTGTTTGAAAGCTTACTCTGCAAAATGTGTAGCCATACAAGAAATTTCGTTAGATTAAATTAAAAGCATTCTAAGAATTATATATCATTTTTCCTCATTAAGTCCATCAGACATCTTTATCTACTTCCCTGAGAAATTATATTACTCTAATCACTATTCTAGATGCACACGATGATTATGCTCTTTAACATATTTCCATTGCTTATTTTCTTGCTCAATTTTGTGCTCTGAGCATAAAGTTATGCTCCTTTAAAGTTGCTTGGACATTTTCTTTATGATGATGTCATCATGTCCACGTGGCCTCCATGTGTAACTGCTTTGTATGTGCCAATTGACGTCACTAGTCCACTGGTATCGACGTGGACCCATCAAGCACATGCTAAGTGACGTGGACCTGCTCTAAGCCATCAAACGCAAGCCATCAAGATTTTGGAGCCCACAATGCTATTGAAAACATCCATTTAGAGAACTCCCATTGGAAGGGATAACTTACCAAGTTCATCGTTTAGTTGGAGGTACGAAGCTCGATAAACTATCAGACTCACCCATCGAAATCGCCCATTGGATAAACCTTCATCCGAGTGTCGCTTCTATTGCACCCCTAGGGTTTCCTTCATTTCATAGCTCGAAGACTATCAGACTCGCATGTTCGGGAAAACTCGATTGGAATGACAAACTTACCGTTCTCACGATTCTCTTTGAAACCCGAAGTCCGAAAGCCTATCAGACTCCCTTCTTCGGAGGATCGAGTTACCAGAAGACTCCTGAAAGCGATCTTCTGGACGATAGGATGGTATAGATCGTCTGTGATCAACGATCCTCATTCTTTTCAGGCTCCAAAGTGCTCAACCGATAAAGACCTTCCTTTCACCCCGAATACACTACGAAGGACACCTATCCTCTTCCACGTGTCTCTTGCCACATGGCAATCTCTAATTCGTCTGCCCTTACTGATGTATCTTTTGACATGGCATGTTGATGAGGCATGCTAACTCAGCAAGTTGACGTGGGATTATTTTCTAGGTCTATCCCTTCTGAGACAACATGATCGTCTATTGCATTGGACAATGGGTGATCACCTCGATCAACGATCTAAATCCCATCAAGTTTGAAAGTTGCATGATCTTTAACCGAGTCATTGGTTCTCCGACGTATCTGATGGCTAAGATCTATATGATCTGATAGCCCATAATCTTTTCAGACTCAAAGGTGCACAACAGTTAGTCAGTCGAACTAACTCCTTCGGAAATGCAAAATCACTACACGACTTTTCGAATAGATCTTTCCAAAAACACCCTTTCGAGAGATCTAACGATTGGGATCTCTCGAATCTAACAGTCGATATTCTTTTCAGACTTAAAGGTGCACGACAATTAGTCGATCAGACTAACTCCTTTGGAAATGCAAAGTCACTACAAGATTTTATGAAAACACCCTTCCAAGAGAACTAACGACTAGGATCTCTTGGATCTAACGATCCATAATATTTTCGAACTCAAATGTGCACAACAGTTAATCGGTTGGACTAACTCGTTCGAAAATGAAAAGTCACTACAAGACTTTCCGAATAAATCTTTCTGAAAACACCCTTCTGAGATATCTAACGACTGGAATCTCTCAGATCTAATGGTCCAAACTCACTTTTGGATTAAAGCTACTTGATCGTTAGTTTTGTCACCTTGAATTCTAGAACCCGCAAAGCCATCAGGTTCTCGCCAATTGAACTGCGCCACACAACCATCAACATGGATTCCATGTCATCCCAACTTGGACTCTTGTCAGCATGACGTCATGGACCTCAAGGTTGCTCTGTGTCACACTTCCATATCTGGATCCAACTTTCTCCCCACTATACAATTTTTTACTCTAATCTGGTCATATACACCTCCTTTAGTGGATTTGTCCTTCGAATTTCACCAAAAAATGGGGTATTCTACTCAATTTCACCATGACGAGTCTTCAATTCACTTGTTCATGATCTCGGTCCCATACAGCCCATGTGTTATAACCATGGCTCTGATACTATAATGTAACATACACAACCCTAAGTTGAGATGTGTTATTTCATAAACACTCTCCAGGTCCCTCTCTAAGGCACACTACCCTAAAATTTTTTCCCTAATACCACATTGTAACAATCCCCGCTGTTGAACGCGGGGATAATTAAAACTTTATGCTACCAAAGATGGTTAAAATGCAATGAAATATGTCTAACAATGATGCATCTAACAACACTTGTAAAACCATCAATTAAAACTAAAACAAGAAACTCATAACAACATATAAATTATTGAACGCGAAGTTCTTATGCACAACAGTTAAAACCATAAATCACAGATAAGCATTCTTTTAACAAAATATGCAACCAAGTACAAAGGACGGACATTCCTCTCAATCGTAGATCTGTTGCTCCAAATCTCAATAGCAGATCACCCTCGAGCAAGGGCTACGAATCCACAAAAGAGGGTGTCCCTCAATCCCAAACACTTCCCACAACAACTAGTTTTCCTACAGTTACCCCAATCCACTCAACTCTCTTCCCCACAACCTACACAGCCCAAGGAAGGGGATCCCCCTTCTCACAGTCTGTTAGGCCTTCCCACTTCCCTCCACGGCTCCAGTACATGTTGGCCAAGAATCTCTCCACTGGAAACATCAGGGATGTCAACTACTAGAATAAACTAATAGCAACAACTCACTACTCTCAAGGAAAACTCTCACACAGGGAGTTCAATCTAGAGGCCTGACAACCTACTTCTACATGCCCTTGCAACTCAAAAAAACATCTACCATACATACCTCGTATGGCTCCTTCAACCTCCAGTGTTCCACTCTCCTACGCTGCTCCAAAACTCGGTGTCCCAAAACTGTAAAAAATTGTTTCTCCTTCCCATACAAATTTCCTCTTCTTTTACTTCTAGTTGCTCGACTCACACTCCTCCCAAGGAGGATTGTACTCAACCCCATGCTCACAATAACTATATGAAGTGACTTCTCACACCCACCCTCGTACATGCATTCAATGATTGACTTTAGAAATATTCCAAAGAAAATAGAAGGTTCATACACAAGGTAAATTCTAGAACAAGGTGGGTTGAGATTAATACCCATGAATATTTCCCTTTTTTTGGACCCTTGGACCCTCTTGTCTCTACTCTATTTGTGTCCACCTGCAACTGGCGTTATCTTTATTTATCATTATGATTTACAAAGCTTACATATTACATCACTTAGCCCATGGCCATATATCTTATGTACAATATACATTACTAAGTTGGGGATTAAAACATGGATGTTACACCAAGCATTTTGCCCATCAAATTCCAACCTTAAACCCTATGAATTATTCATCAATTCAATCCACCCTTTGTTTCTCGATGAACTTAGCATAGGTTTTCCTTGAGAGCATCATGATTTGTTCTTGGTCATTGAGCCATTTCGTCTTATTGTCAATCCTTCACAAATCAAGCTCCCTTATTCATTTATGTCTTTAACTAGATATTGTCCCATCATTTTTTCTCAACTCATTCAAATGTACGGTAGCCATTGAGCTCAAAAAGTGGTTTCCATGTTTATAGGGTATAGCTCAACATTTGTTTTCCATGTTTATAGGGTGTATAGCTCAACATATGTTTTCCATGTTTATAGGGTGTATAGCTCAACATATGTTTTCCATTTTCATCAAATTGACCCATCCTCTTTGCTACCAAACTTAGTGAATGCTTATCCTCTAGATTTATTTAATGAGTTTATCCGTTGAGGAATTTTCAACACTCTTCCTTCTAATGTACTCGATTATCTGTTTTTTTGGTTTTTCATTGCTTTCATGTTGATTTATTTATGGCTTGGGATTGTATGATCACAACCTCTAATATATTTTCAATTTTATCATCATGGCTTTTATGTATACCTTGTGAAGGTCCATCTTGCTCTCATCCAAATATTATACACTTTGTTGTTTGCCATTGTGTTGTGGTAGGGACAACAAAAGTCCTTGGCTTTGATACCACTATAGCAATCACTCTCCCACTCTATYAACTACAACACAAACATTAAGGTGATCATGATTACACTTGGGGAGAGTCTAAGGATACATAATTATTGACTAATACAATATAAAACCTAAATATTAACAATAGAATGCCCAACATCAAATATTCCAAGCAGTTACAAATAATCTTGTCAACATCATCGCTTATCCCCTGACTTTAGTTAGAAACGAGCTCACTAAAAGATGGTTCCAACCATTTATGGCATACTATTATAATATACCTCAATAAATGAATCATCACAATAAATACAAACTCCATGCAAGAAGACTAGTTATCTCTATCCCACTAAAGACTGTAAATTGTTAAGACTACTAAACGACTTTGATATGTTTTATTTGCACAAGATATAGATTCCAGCTTCAATAGAGAGGACAAGGCCATTATATTGGAATCCAAGCCTCCCACATCAACCTTGTACTCCAATTAACTATGTGCAATCCTAACATGCTGCTATAGGACTTAGACTAGACACAAATGCAACCACACCTTTACAACATAAGATAGAGCCTTAGAACATTACAACTACTATACACTTGTCTAACATTGATAATGCCATCTATATTCATGAAGTATATTCTCTACTTTACTGATTGTTCATATTTCCCAACCACATTTATACACAAGATCCAATGCATGACCCCTGCAGTGGCCATGTCATAGCATTATCCCAATTTGCATGTCACTGAAGGCCCTTTCCTAGGACTTTACAAACAATTTTTAACATGCATACACAAATTCCACAAGCACCCATTATAAGATGTACAACTAAAATTCACCATAAAACTGAATACAGGTACAACCAAATATCTAAGAGACTAACTTGGAAAAATAATAGACGTGCATATATATGGCCCTTATGGAAATCAAATCTTTCCCAAGTCAACCACAAACAAGTCTTCTTTTAATGTCCATCCAAACACACCCAATTTTCCTATTGACTATCGTGTACCAACCTGCAACAAAGATAAATTGGAATTTGGCTCTTTTCAACCCTCCGGAGTTTATTCAACACCACCTCCTCATCAAGGTATTTGCTTTGATTTATCCCTCTTGCAAGCAACTTTAAGATTAAACCAATTGCCATCTTGGAACTAATAATTTGGTAGAACTATTCTCCACATGGTTAGTTCAATCTTCAAAAAATTACAATCCCAACTGTTGCCTTCGCAATAAAACTAGCCATTTAAACAAAACAAGAAATTGCACCATCAACCACTAAAGTAATACTAGGATAAAATGCTGCAAACAAGTAAAATTCGGAAGGTGCAAGCTTGTTATTAAGCCAGCCTTGTTAGTTTAGCATTTTGACCAAGACATTTGAAGTGTAAATGCTCATTTTGAAGAGAAATGATATTGAGTCATAAAGGTAGCCATGCTTTTTACCCCAGCTATCCATGTCAAGCCACCAAGCCAACATAAAGAAATATATTCAGGTTATGCATTTGACCCCAACATAGTTCCACTATTAAATATGCATTTTGACTTGTAAGACAAGTTGCAATACAGTTCATACATCAAAATACTTGTTTCTGTAAAATCCTTGTGGTGTTGAAAATAATTTCAAGCTTTACATTTGTGACTCAAATTGCTCAATGTTCATCTAATTTATAGATTGGACCTCTTGCAGTCCATGATAGAGCTTTTCCCAGAATCAAAACAATATTTACAAACCTTTTATAGATATTTCCCTTAGCCTCCATTTATTCCATTCCAGTATCCGATCTCAAGAACCAGCTAAGATGGGAAAATCACATATTTTTTTCAATAGCCCTGCTTTGGTACATAGAGACTTGCAGAGCAACAAATCATCCACCCTCCTTAATATTTCTCTCAGACAAGAAGCAACTGGTAATAGGAACTGATACACCTAAATTTAAGGTAGTCGTCTCACAAAGCATACTGACTGAAATGAAACTTTGGCATCTATGTTAAAGATTTTGTACTTTTACAGTTGCTTGCTCAGAGACCAGACCTGTATTTGTTTACTCAAAAGAGAGTGCATTGGTTTAAGCTGATATAACTTCAATAGTTGTGCATTTACAAAGCCATTTGCAAATAAGATCTTATTGGTAGCAACCTCCTTAGAATTCAATGTTTTTAGTTAATTGCAAGCTAAGTCAGAATGAATGTCATCTTCCGAGATATTTCATAATAGTCTGTCAATGACAGACTTTGAACATTAAAAATAATTTGAAAGTAGGAATGATATCAGCAACCTATTGAAGAGTGAAGTAAGCCTAATGCTAAAAGCTCAGTCCAAGAGTATGTTTTTCGTGCAGTTTATCATTCATAAATTAACCACCAAATGTTCCTCATACTTGGCATAAACACATTGCATCAAAGCAGCTTGACAAGAGACAGAAGTCAAAATCGATTGAAGCTAAAGAGCTAGTTGACATGCAATTAACTGAGCAAAAATCACTGCAAAAGAGTAAGAGTGATTCATTCTCTGAACCAGGTATTCAATTACCAATAGCTCTAATGAACAAGCAGAAAAGCATGCTCCGCCAAAGAATAAATCAAGCAGGGGCAAGTTTAATTTGAGGGAAATATTCATACCAACAAGTAAATCAAACCATAACCAGGGGCTATCTGTGAACTTTCTTCAAAGCATATTTGTCAAACATACTGTCATACTTCGAGTCAGATTGATTGTGTTTCAAATTCAATGAAGATGGTAAAACTCTGCCACCATTTTGGTTCTTCCTGGGATCAACATTGGCAAGATAGTTTGTGAGAATAAAACCATCTGGTACATCAAAATTTNAAGTAAATCAAACCATAACCAGGGGCTATCTGTGAACTTTCTTCAAAGCATATTTGTCAAACATACTGTCATACTTCGAGTCAGATTGATTGTGTTTCAAATTCAATGAAGATGGTAAAACTCTGCCACCATTTTGGTTCTTCCTGGGATCAACATTGGCAAGATCGTTTGTGAGAATAAAACCATCTGGTACATCAAAATTTTCATTCATCCTTGGTTCAACATTGTCAAGATCATTTGTCAGAGTAAAGCCCTCTGGTATATCTAGGTCATCACTTTCAGAAGCCAGCACAGAACATGGGGTGCCAGTTTGCTGTCCAGAAGAGGAGAGTAAATTATTTGAAGGCAAGAAATTGGGAGTAACCGATGCCATTGAGCAAGTAGGCTCTAAATTTGAACATGTAGCTTCCTTCACTTTAGCTGATTGTTTCTTTGATTGTCTTTTCTTTGTTGACTTCCCACTTTGAATAAAATCGCCATCTTCAATAAAATCCATACCAGACTCAAATACAGCATCTCGTCTCCTTTTGGATGATGGTGTGATGTATTCATCACTTACAAGTGTATCCATAGCTGCTATACTATTGCCTGTGTTTTGAAATTCATTTGCTATAGATGAAATGGTTTCAAGTAATCGTGCACCATATTTGTTAACCTTCACCCTGCATAAGTGCCAATGGGCAGGTTAAGACAATACAGAATTTCCAAGACATAAACAACATTGTTGAAACCTACAGGAAATGTCATATGTCCACAACTTTATGAAACCTGAGGAACAAGTATTAGCCTTTGTCAAGAAAGAATCTTACTTTCCAATACCATTTATTTCCAGCAATTCCTCTGTTGTTCGAGGTACCCTTTTGCTGATCTGTTGCAGGACAGCATTCCTAAATTCAGATTTAGAGCATATGTTAGTTGCATAGCTAAGACTGGAATTTACCTCGAAATAGACACGTGCTGATTTAATTCATTGAATTGACAAAATGTCCATAATCAGGTGCAAAACAATAGCATCTAAACATAAATAATGGAAAGATGGTCTTTGAAAAAGGCATGATTCTGTGTCAAGATTATTACAAGCACAGTCAATCAACAATACAGACCCCAAAATATGATAAGGCATGAGATTTCCTCCAGCTTCATTAACAAGTATTGTTCGTAAGTGACGCAAGGCAGCATAAAGCTTGCTGGACAGAGCCTGCAACCATGACCAGATAACATATATTTCATATTTTCATAGAAAGACGACAAAACTGAAGACCCCGAGGGACTTTACAGGGCTAATAGATTGTAAGCTTACTGGATCAACTTGCGACTGAAGAGGAGGTAACCCATCCTCAACTGGAAAATTCATATTTGTTGTAGGCAACTCAACTTTCTTTGATGTAGTATCAGATTTCTCCTGTTTATCCACCTTCTTGGAGGCAGCAAATCTGTATCACAAAAGCTTGCAATTTCAGCTCAGTATACTTGTAAACAGCAAAACATGGAAAAATTAAAACTATAAAAACCACCGGATCTAATAATGATCATTCACTGAAACGACATAATTTCACTAACCTATGCATGAGCAGAAAAGGAAGCACAACAAACCGAATTGACTTGAACTACAATCCTCTCAAATGCTACTGAGATAAGAGGAATTGAATAAAAATTATAATTTATCATAAATCTAAGGGTACACATCAGTTCCACTATGTCACTGGAATGAATGTCAGTTTCATGCACTCCATCAGCTAAAATTAGTCAACATGCAAAGCCTCAGAATTTTGACATGCAAAACTGGTCAGAACTCCAAGAAAACTGGTGCACAGACTACCAGTTTATGTGTGTGCTACTGTCAGCTTGTACACTTATTATACCACTTCTATTCAAAAGAAATTGTCACAAGTTCTAAGATGGTCAATGTGTCTCATACAGTGTTTTGAAAAATGGTCAACTCAGACTCGACCCAAAACCATACCAACCCAGCCTTGTAATTGGTTCGAGGACCAGTTTGGTACTGAACCAACTGAGTCAACGTACAATTCAGCCAGTTCAGTACCAAACCTGTCCAACTCCACTGGCTCTGTACCTACTCGGTCGAGTCAGTCCATTTCCTCACTGCAACACACAGTTTGAGGAAAAGCTCACTTTTAAAAAAAAGTTACATAAAACCTAAATTATATCACCCTAAACCCTAAAAATTCTATGTGTCACACCTCTCATTGAACATTTGTGAGCATTTGAAGTTTTTGGAGCAGCATTTTAGAGTTGTGATTTAGAGTGAGCTTGGACCTTGTTTGGCAATCCTCCTGAGCTGTTTGCAGTGGATGCAACCGCAGAAGGGTGGAATGCACTTTTGAAGTGGGTGTCCTGGTATACTTAAGGTTGAAGCCCTACAAATGGTTGGAGAGTCAAAATTGTAGGCTTGAATCTTGCTTACCCACTTTTGTTGTCTTTTGTTCAAATCCTTCTGTGATAAAAAGTATTTGAGGCTATCGTGGTCAGTTCCTACTACAAATTTCGCTCCAACTAAGTACTGTCTGAATTTGGACAAGGCATGCATTATGGCTAGCATCTCCTTGTCATAGATTGTGTAGAGCAACTCAGGACCTCTCAACTTACGACTCCCATACGCGATAGGATGCCTATTTTGCATAAGGACAGCCCCGACTCTTGCACCTGATGCATCACATTCTAGTATGAAAGGTTGAGAAAAAACAGGCAGGGAAAGTACCAAGCAAGTACTCATAACCTTCTTCAGTTTCTCAAACGTGACATGTGCTTCATCACTCCAAGTGAAAGCCCCATTCTTGGTTAAGTCTGTCAGGGGGGCGCAAATCCATGAGAAGCCTTTGACAAATTTTTTGTAGTAGCTGCAAATGCCCAAGAACCCTTTGAGTTTTGTGAGTGTTTTTGGGGTAGGCCAATTGATGATAGCTTGTATTTTTTCTTGATGAACCTGTACTCCCTTTGCCCCAATAATATGTCCTAAGTACAGAACCTCAATCATGCCAATCTCACACTTAGACTATTTAGCATATCAAGATTGCTCCTCCATGATACCTAGAATTTCATCCACATGCCTTAACTGATCCTCCCATGTCTTGCTATAGATCAATAAGTCATCAAAGAAGACAAGCAAATATTTTCTTAGTTGCTTGTTGAACACATGGTTCATACATGACTGAAAAGTGGCAGGGGCATTGGTGAGGCCGAAAGGCATCACAAGAAACTCATAGTGGTCGAAGTTGTTAGAATATAATGGATGTGCTTGTTTAACCATAGGCAATATAGCAATATTGTCACTCAACCATAGGCCGAAGCCACCCCCGAGCACCTTAACCTTGACAGAGAATGATTCTGGAAGCAAACCAATAGCCAACCAAGGCAATTGCATAAAGATAACCAAGACTTATCAGAAAGTCCAACCATAACCAACAGAAAGTCTGAGCCTAAACCAAGAAACCAGATTGCGACAGCTGCCAGCTGCAGTTGCTCCCCAGACTTGCGCACTAGCCCAGTTCATGCAGTGCGCACTTCTTCCCAGCTGCAATTCTGAGTAGTGTGTACAAAATGAGGTCTGGCTACTTGTATTTATATTGTTTCCTGAGCTGTCTGGGCCGACTTCTCATTCTGGAGACTAAATACTTAATATTAATTATTTCCTTGAGCCGACTTGTCTTCTA
Organism: Picea mariana; assembly: GCA_032191745.1. Lineage (NCBI taxonomy): Eukaryota > Viridiplantae > Streptophyta > Pinopsida > Pinales > Pinaceae > Picea > Picea mariana. The sequence continues at coordinate 4,356 of JASDQU010193834.1, read as the reverse complement.
GGGTTATGTTCAATGCTTTAGGGTTACTTCTTGCTTCCCAGAATATTCTATTCTCGTCAGGGTTACATGTGGACGTAAATACCTCCCACAGCTACCATAATATCAACACTCCCTCCTAGCTAGGGAGGTATTGAAGGCAATGGTCTTAAGCACAAACATACCATTCAACCGGTAGCATTATCATAGTCGTATAGACTATCTCATGATTAGATCACGAGCACCATCATCACTATATCATCTGATAGCATCAACTGCATCTTCTCTCGAAGCCATACTCTATCTGAGTAGTCAGGAATGATGTTGAATAAGTCACTCACTCCATAGAGTGATACAAGGACCATTCTTCTAATCTGGACATACTTCTTAGAAGAATGACTATCCCAACAAGATGTTAAAAGCTGTGCCATGGACTACAGAGACCATTCCTATAGAAATGTCAATCTAGGACTATTTTTCTAATCAAGTCATAGAGATTTGTCTCAACCTATATGCCTTAGAAAATATCAATCCTGAACCATTTTCCTAATCGGGCCACAATCTGTGCCTTAGGAAAAATACTAGTCCATGTCATGTCAACAAACTGTCACCCTGGTCTATTCTCTTCAGAGAAAATACATGTCCGCCAGCAATCTGTTCTATCTGGACCATTCTCTGCCTGGAGAATGTCTGTTCACAAGCACACTGAATATTCATCTAGCTAATAATCATTTTCAACACTATTGATGGTCTGCATGGCAATCAGAACAATGTCATTCAATAGAACACAATTGTGTCTATCCATAGTAGTACACAACTACAATCCAGTGGTACACTACCTCACCAAGTAGCACACAACTACTTAATCAGTGACACATAGTCACAACAAGTGGAACACATCCACCACCGTAGCATACATCTACTGTCCAGAGACATACAGTCTCCATAGCAATCATATCATCTGATATCAACCTGCACAGAAAAACAATGTCATGATATAAACTGAATCATCTGGGCCATTCTTCCACTCACATCTGTGAGATCTGGAAGAGCATCTGCCCTCAGAAGGTAAAACATCAGTCATGAGCTACTGGACTATTCTTCTCAAGCATAGAAGAATAACTATCCTGATTTATGAGCCTGGACCATTCACCTATCTGGGCCATTCCTCCGGCACTAAACAAAGTGCAACCTGGAGAGAATGAGTCTACCCTAGGGAATGTCTGTCCCTGATTGTTGAACCTGGACCATTCACCTATCTGGGCCATTCCTCCGTCACTAAACAAAGTGCAACTTTGAGAGAATGAATCTGCCCTAGGGAATGAATGTTCGGACCATTTCCTAAGGAAATGATTTTCCTGTACCAACCTCCAAAACAAACCATTCTTTGAAACTACTCATAACTGTGAGCTTCGAAAGAATGATTGTTCGACGAGGCGGACTAGTCTTCTTGACCACTACTAAGAGTGACTACCAAGAAGAGAGATTGTCCTAGACCATTCCGCCACACTAGCCACCGGGGGAATCATTGTCTATGGTACATCAACAATCCATCGAACCATTTTCATTACGAAAATGACCATTCGATCTGGACCATTTTCCGAACTGGAAAATGCCTGTCCGTTAGAAATCTCAAACCACTTTCCGAACTGGAAAGGAATTGCTCATCCTGGACCATTTTTCAAACTTGAAAAATGATTGTCCTTAAATCCATAGATTTTTCTATAGATTCCATGCCCTGAAGTTTCCAACTTTCTTCCTTTCATCATAGGATCATGGATGTGGATGGACAACGAGTGATACTTTAAGGCTTCTTTTCAAAGAAGCCTTCTTCTAAAGTCAAACTGAACACGTGTTGCTTGTCATGGTTGCTACCATTGATGGGAACATGGATAGATACTTCATAATCTTCAATGGATCATACTATTTAGGATTAGCTCCCTCCTAATCCTTGCTTCATGTATGAATGCATGCTCTTCTTTTGGAATGATATAATCGGCTCCCTCCATCTAAGAGAGTCCACACTTTTGTTTACATCCTTATTTCCTTCTGCAAAGTGTCACAAGTCTTTTTCATTTTGATTGTTGACTTCTTTCGATTTTTACTTCTTCTAGGTTTCTTGTTTCTTCAAGTTTGATTCTGATTTCGGCGTTGTAATAGCTTCCACATGAATTGTTACCAAGGATTGTCAATGTACTTCATCTTTCCATGTGTATTGCTTGTCTTAGAGTCATCGCGATACCAATCCTTATCTTGTTATTCTTTCATAGGTATTGTTTCTCTTTGAACATCTTATCTTCTAAGAAATAGATATGCAAGATATGTACAGAAACTATGTAAACATGGTATGTACAAGAACTATGAAGAATATTGTTACCTTGTCTTAGAAGAAGAAGTTTGTTTTATCCTGCTTGGTCTTCTTTGAGGGTTTCCTTTCTTCGACAACTGATGCTTCGTGTGTTTCCTTCCTTCTCTTTAGCTCGGGACAATGATTCTTGTAGTGACCATATTTTCGCCAAACTTCCTTTTATGCCTGAAATTCTTGAACCTTGTTGTGAAGGCTTGATCATCGTATTTCTTTTGGGGTTTCTCTTTTGCACTAATCCTTGATTCTTCTTGTGCACATCAAGTCCAAAGTTCTTCAAATGTAGGATACTCCTTCCTTGTGTTCATGCTTGCGGTAAATGCATCCCATGTCTTGGGAAAACCATTGAGTACTATATTTATCAGTTCCTTCTCTGAAATAATCTCTTCAATAGCTTGTAGTTGATCTCTTAACTGAGAGATCCTCACAAAGTATGATGTTATGCTGTCATCATCATTCATTTTTCTATCACGAAGCTCATTCTTCATACTCATTACCTATCCAATGTTTTGGACTGAGAAGAGGTTTGTTAGGGCATCATACACCTTCTTAGATGAGTCAAGATGGGAGATGTAGGGTATCAAGTGGTCTTTTATAGAATCCACTATGATACTCATGGCATTGATGTCATTATCTTTGAAATTCTCCATAACTGTAACGTTCTGAGCTTCCTTCTCTTTTCCTTCTTCGAGCTGTGGTTCCATGATCTTTCCTTTCACGATGTCCAACACCTTATTCTTGGCAAGGATGAGGTCAATCCTTGTCTTCCACACTCTGAAGTTAGAAGCCCCTTCTAACTTGTTTTCTAACTTCATAGAGTAAGTCATAACTACTTTGACTTGTGTAATGTCCCTTTCCAAATAGGAGCTCCAGAGAGGAGGCTTAATGGTCTAAACCGCCCCCTTAGACTATAGCCAGGGCCAAAGAGGGGTAAACAGGATTACTAGAGGTCACTCCAATCACAGGTGTTATATTTGGAAAGTGACATTGAGCTAAAAAGGGTTAAACGTGCTTTTAAGTCATTATGAGCTAAAAATAGAAGTTAACAGTGAATTAGGGTTTCAGCAGTGATTTAGGGTTTTGGAAGTCAACAGTGAATTAGGGTTTCAGCATGATTTAGGGTTTTGGAAAGCTATAAAGGAAGGGTTAACGACCTAATTCATCATTATGCAGATTATGACTTGTCATTGAGAAGAAGAGGCACATCTCAAGAAAGATAGTTTAGTGTATTCTAGGAGGAAGACACTAGTTGGCTGATTTCGGTGTTGAAAGACACACCCTCGTCACCGGGAAGATCATCCAGGTCTTCCATCATTCTTCATTGATTCCACAGTGCTTCCATATTCCGGGAATTATCTTTTAGTTACTTATTTGTATTCCAGCTAAGATCCTTTTGTCTTTTGATATAGCCGAGTGTTGTTATTTTATTCAGCCGCAGTTGCTTATTTGTATTCCGACTAAGATCCTTTGCCTGTTGATCTAGTCGAGTATTGTCAGTTTATTCAGCCGCATTCGGCCATTTTGTAATCCACAGAGATATCTTAATACAAACTTTGCAGTCCTTTTTCGCGTTTATTATTTGTATGATCATTTATATGTTGTAAACCTTTGATCCTACACCAAGGCTGTTGGGAGCGCGGAGCGGGAGCGGGAAGCGAGAGCGGGAGCGGGAGCGGGAGCGGGAGCGAGAGCGGGAGCGAGAAGCGCATCTTTTCAAAAATCGCCGGGAGCGAAGCGTTTTCGGGAGCGTTTTTTATATAATACATAAAAAAATATATATATTGATGCATATATATATATATAAAACATACAGAATGTTGAATCAATTGCAAAAAACATTAAAACATAGATATAAGATCATTTAACTAATTGATTAGTGATGAATTGATGATCATTAAAGCATCAACCATTTAGTACATCGGACATCCTACATAGTACATAGCATACTACACATATAACATCAATCATAAACATATGTGGGACTCAACATTAAAGCATCATAAGTTATAACATCA
>JASDQU010193833.1:1019-11908 GCA_032191745.1 Picea mariana | reverse complement strand
AAGCGCATCTCAAACAACATCATTCTACTCTGAGATTCCTTCTTGCACAAGCCCAAGAACGTTTAGAACAACATCATTCTAATGTAGGGAAAAGCTAGCGTGATAGCTTTCCTTCTTGCAGAAGCACAAGTGCATTTCGAACAACATCATTCCACTGTGATGGAAAACTAACGCATTCTAGTTTTTCTTCTTGCAGAAGCACAAACGCATTGTGAACATCATTCCACTATGGGGGAAAGCTAGTGGGTGCTAGCTTTCCTTCTTTCACAAACACAAGAGCATTTCAACCAACAACATTCCATTACGGAGGAAAGCTAGCGCATGCTAGATTTCCTTCTTGCACAAGCACAAACGCATTTCGAACAACAACATGTCATTGTGGAGGAAAGGTAATGCATGCTAGTTTTCCTTATTGCACAAGTACAAGGGCATTTTAAACAACAACATTCTACTGTTGAGGAAAGCTAGCGCATTTTATATTCCTTCATGCACAAGCACAAGTGCATTTCGAACAACATAATTCCATTGTGGAGGAAATCTAATGCGTCTTAGCTTTCCATATTACACAAGCACAAACACATTTCAAACAACATTATTCCACTATGGAGGTGGGCAAGCTTGTTCTAGCTTTTCATCTTGCACAAGCACAAGTGCATTTTGAATATCATTCCACTGTAGGAAAGCTAGCGCATCCTATTTTTCCATCTTGCACAAGCACAAGTGCATTTTGAACAACATCTTTCCACTGTAGAGGAAWGCTAACGTGTGCTAGATTTCCTTCTTGCACAAGCACAAGAGCATTTCGAACAACATCATTCCACTTTGGAGAAAGCTAATGCATACTAGCTTTCAACATCATTCTACTTTGGAAGAAAGTTAGTGCATGCTAGCTTTCCTTCTTGCACAAGCACAAGCACATTTCAATAACATCATTCCATCGTGGAGTAAAGCTAGAATGTGCGATCTTTCTTTCTTGCACAAACACAACTGCATTTTGAACATCATTCCATGGTGGAGGAAAGCTAGTGCATGCTAGCTTTCCTTCTTGCACATGCACAAGCGCATTTCAAACAACAACATTCCATTGTGGAGGAAAGCTAACGTTTGCTAGTTTTCCTTCTTGTACAAGTACAAGCGCATTTCGAACAACAACATTCCATTATGGAGGAAAGCTAGAGTGTGTTAGTTTTCCTTCTTGCACATACACAAGTGCATTTCAAACAACATTCCACTTTGGAAGAAAGCTATTGCATGCTAGGTTTCCTTCTTGCATCAACACAAATGGATTTCGAACAACAACATACCACTATGGAGAAAAACTAGTGCATTCTAAGTTTCCTTCTTGCACAAACACAAGCACATTTTAAACAACAACATTCCACTATGTAGGAAAGGTAATACACTCTAGCTTTCCTTCTTACACAAACACAAGTGCATTTTGAACAACATCGTTCCAATGTGGAGGAAAGCTTTCCCTCTTGCACAAGCACGAGCTCATCTCGAACACCGTCATCCCACCATGGGGGAAAGATACTACGTGCTAGATTTCTCTCTTGCACAAGTACAAGTGCATCTCAGACAATATCATCCCACCATGGGGGAAAGCTAATGCATGCTCACTTTTTCTCTTGCACGAGCACAAGCGCATTTCGGAAAACATCATTCCACCATGGGGGAAAGCTAGAATTTGTTGGATTTCCCTCTTGCACAAGAACAAGCTCATCTCGAACAACATCATTCCACCTAGGGCATGCTATCTTTCCCTCTTGCACAAGCACAAGTGCATCTCAAACAACATCATCCCACCCCGAAGTAAAGCTAGCACATGCCATCTTTCCCTCTTGCACAAGCAAGAGCGCATCTCAAACAACATCATCCCACCGTGGGGGTAAAATATCGTGTGATAGATTTCTCTTGCATAAGCAAGATCACATCTTGAACAACATCATCCCACCATGGGGGAAAGCTAGCACATTTTATCTTTCCCTCTTGCACAAACAAGAGCGCATCTCGAACAAGATCATCCCACCGGTGGGGAAAGATAGTGCATGTTAGCTTTCCCTCTTGCACAAGCACGAGCGCATCTCGAACAACATCATCCATGTAACTCCCCAGGAGTTTTCTCGAGTGAGCACTCTCCTTCCATGAGCCAATATGACGAGTTGAGTGAGCTAGAGGGTGCCTAGACTCTTTATAGGCGAGTTCAGATCTTCGGGCGTTGTTGTGCCAAAGACAACTTGCCAAGACTTGACTTGCAATGGAGGGTAATGACCGAAGTGGAAAATTGGGTGGGTGCCCCATGGAAGCCATGGGTTCCCTCACCAAAAGATGAAGAGTTGGACGATGGGCATTCTAGTAGAATGAGCGCCCAACCGACAGAAAGTTGGACCAAAGGATTGCAGAAGTTCCACACCTTGGGCGCATGCCAAGGGGAGTTGACAAAAGGAACATGTGACAGATGCANTCCATGAGCCAATATGACGAGTTGAGTGAGCTAGAGGGTGCCTAGACTCTTTATAGGCGAGTTCAGATCTTCGGGCGTTGTTGTGCCAAAGACAACTTGCTAAGACTTGACTTGCAATGGAGGGTAATGACCGAAGTGGAAAATTGGGTGGGTGCCCCATGGAAGCCATGGGTTCCCTCACCAAAAGATGAAGAGTTGGACGATGGGCATTCTAGTAGAATGAGCGCCCAATCGACAGAAAGTTGGACCAAAGGATTGCAGAAGTTCCACACCTTGGGCGCACGCCAAGGGGAGTTGACAAAAGGAACATGTGACAGATGCAGACCAAGGAAGAATTGCACCAAATGCTAAGCCAAGTGGTTGGACAACGAACGAATGTGAAAAATACTTGGGCACCCAAAACCGAAAATGAGGGAGTCGGCCAAGGAAGAGCACGCCCAAGAAAAGGGAGCATGCCCTTTGGCAAGTTGGCTCAGAAATGTTAAGTGGAAAAAACAACCGAAAGGGGTGCGTTGACTCAATGACGAAGGGGCACATCACTTGGAAAGGGCACGCGCCTATATAACCAAGTGAGCAAATCATTTGGAAAAGCATCCAAGAGATCCAAGAAGTCAAATTTCAAAGAGAAGTATGAACCGATGAGAGAGGAGGCGCACAAAGGCAAAGGTTGGCAAGTGACAGTCTTTCATAATCGTAGGTTGAGAGTTATGTGACAACAACCAAGAAGGAGGGGTGAGTTTCTCCCCAAGGAGCCAAGTAGATCCTAGAGGGTAACTTGGGTTTCCTTGAGGAAGCAGAACCGAAGAACAGGTATGAACAAGTCTTTCTTGAAGGGATTTGTTGGAACAAACGAACTGTGGTTGAGAAAGGGGGGTTGCACCAATCTGAGGGAAAGGAAATTTTTGAACCAAGGAAAGGGGATGGACGAACTTGGACAGAATCACAAGCAATTTTGATAGATAAGGTGACAAAGGAAGGGTGCACAAGGGAGCAACTCGTTGAAGAAAGAATTGTTTGGTTTTCATTCAAGGTTGTGTAACAGAGCGGAAGCTCTCCTTGTATAACGTTTCTTGTGTGGCATGATTGTTTGGCTCGTCACATTGTTGTTTTGTTCATAAAGAAGTCTTTCGGGTGTTGGGCCGATTTGGCCACCCACACATATGTTTCCATTGTTTTGTATGAATGGTTCTTCTTTACTGTTGAAATAATTCTAAGTAAGAAAAACACAGACATAACTAATAACAAACAAAACTAAGTGAAGGTGTAGCCCAGGTTGAGTAATTCGATGTGGTCTTGCCACTGAACGAAATATGTTGGTGTTGCAGGGTGACTGAGAGAGTTGGGTGATTCTGCCACCCAACCACAGGTTTGTTAGACCCATGACAATCCCATCGTGGGGGAAATCTAGTGTGTGCTAGTTTTCCTTCTTGCACAAGTGCATCTCAAACAACATCATTCCACCATGGGGGTAAGCTAGCAAGTGCTACCTTCTTGCACAAGTGCATCTCAAACAAAATCATTCCACCATAGGGGGAAGCTAGCGAGTGCTACCTTCCCTATAGCACAAGCACAAGCACAAGCACATCTCGATCAACATCATTCCTCCATGGGAGAAAGCTAGTGCATGCTAGCTTTCCCTCTTACACAAGCACAAGCGCATCTCGAACAACATCATTCCACCATGGGGGAAATCTAGCGCGTGCTAGCTTTACCTCTTGCACAAGAACAAGCACATATCAAACAACATCATCCTAATGTGGGGGAAAGCTAGCGCATTCTAACTTTCTCTCTTGTGCAAGAAGTAGCGCATCTTGAACAACATCATCCCACCAGTGGGGAATGCTAGCGTGTGCTAGATTTCCCTCTTGCACAAGCAAGAACACATCTCAAACAACATCATCCCACTATGGGGGAAATCTAGCACGTGCTAGTTTTCCCTCTTGCACAAGCATGAGCACATCTCAAACAACATCATCCCACTGTGGGGGATGCTAGCTTTCCCTCTTGCACAAGCACAAGCCCGAGCTCATCTTGGACAACATCAACCCACCATGGGAGAAAGCAAGCACATGCTAGATTTCTCTCTTGCACAAGCATGAGCTCATCTCAGACAACATCAACCCACCGTGTGGGAAATCTAGTGTGTGCTAGCTTTCCCCCTTGAACAAGAATGAGCTCATCTCGAACAACATCATGCCACCATGGCAGAAAGCTAGTGTGTGATAGCTTTCCCCCTTGTACAAGTAGGAGGTCATCTTGGACAACATCATGCCCCCGGGCGGGAAAGCTTAGCACATGCTAGTTTTCCCCCTTGCACAAGAAGGAGCTCATCTCGAACAACATCATCCCACCGTGTGGGAAAGCTGGCACATGTTAGATTTTCCCCTTGCACAAGTAGGAGCTCATCTTGGACAACATCATCCCACCATGGGGGAAAGATAGCACGTGCTAGCTTTCCCCCTTGCATAAGCAGGAGCTCATCTCAGACAACAATATCCCACCGTGGGGGAATGTTAGAGCATGCTATCTTTACCCCTTGCACAAGTGAAAGCTTATCTCGAAAAACAATATCCTATCGTGGGGGAAAGCTAGTGCATGCTAGCTTTCCCTCTTGCACAAGCACGAGCTCATCTCGGACAACAACATCCCACCCTGGGGGAAAGCTAGTGCATGTTATCTTTCCCTCTTGCACAAGTGCGAGATCATCTCGGACAACATCAATCCACCATGGGGGGAATTTAGTGTGTGCTAGCTTTCCCTCTTGCACAAGCGTGAGCTCATCTCGAACAACATCATCCCACTATGGGGGAAAGCTAGCACATGCTAGCTTTCCCCCTTCCACATGTAAGAGCTCATCTCGGGAAACATCATCTCATTGTGGGGGAAATCTAGTGCATGTTAGCTTTCCTCCTTGCACAAGCAGGAGCTCATCTTGGACAACATAATGCAATGTCTGGGAAATCTAATGCGTGATAGCTTTCCCCTTTATGCAAGCAAGAGCTCATCTCAGACAATATCATGCCACCATGTGGGAAGGCTAGCGTGTGATAACCTTCCCCCTTGCACAAGAAGGAGCTCATCTTAGACAACATCATCCCACCATGGGGGAAAGTTAGTGCGTGCTAGATTTCCCCCTTTCACAAGCAAGATCTCATCTTGGACAACATCATCCCACYGTGGGGGAAAGCTAGAGCATGCTAGTTTTCCCCTTTGCAAAAGTAGGATTTCACCTCGAACAACATCAWCCCATCGTGGGGGAAAGCTAGTGTTTGCTAGATTTTCCCCTTCTACAAGCAGGATCTCATCTCCGACAACATCATCCCACCATGGCGGAAAGCTAGCGCATTCAAGCTTTCCCCCTTGCACAAGCAGGAACTCATCTCGGACAACATCATMCCACCATGGGGGAAAGCTAGCGAGTGAGAGCTTTCCCCCTTGCGCAAGTTGGAGTTCATCTCGGACAACATCATCCCACTGTGGGGGAAAGCTAGTGCGCCTTACACAAGAAGAAGCTCATCTTGGACAACATCATCCCACTCTGGGGGACTTTCACAAGAAGGAGTTCATCTCCGACAACATCATCCCGTCGTGGGGGAAAGCGAGTGCATGCTAGATTTCCCACTTGCACAAGCAATAGTTCATCTCGAACAACACCATCCCACCATGGGGGAAATTCAACACGTGCTAGATTTCTCCCTTGCACAAGAACAACCTCATCTCGAACAACATCATCCCACCGTGAGGGAAAGCTAGCGCATGCTAGCTTTTCCCCTTGCACAAGCATGGGCTCATCTTAGACAATATCATCCCATCGCTAGGGAAATCTAGCATGTGCTAGCTTCCCCCTTTGCACAAGAAAGAGCTTATCTTGAACAACATCATCCCACCGTGGGTGAAAGATAGTGTGTGCTAGCTTTTCCCTTTGTGCAAGCACGAGTGCATCTCAGACAACATCATCCCACCATGGGGGAAAGCTAGCACGTGCTAGCTTTCCCCTTTGCACAAGCACAAGCGCATCTCAAACAACAACATGCCACCATGGGGGAAAGATAGTGCGTGCTAGCTTTCCCTCTTGCACAAGCATGAGCTCATCTCAAGCAACAATATCCCATCGTGGGGGAAATCTGGTGCATGCTAGATTTCCCTCTTGTGCAAGCACGAGCTCATCTTGGACAACAATATCCCATCGTGGGGGAAAGCTACCTTTCTCCCTTTCACAAGCACAAGCTCATCTCAGACAACAATATCCCACCATGGGGAAAGCTAGTGCATGCTAGCTTTCCCTCTTACACAAGCACAAGATCATCTCAAACAACAATATCCCACAGTGGGGGAAAGCTAGCACATGCTAGATTTCCCTCTTGCACAAGCGCGAGCTCAACTCAGAAAATAAAATTCCACTGTGGGGGAAATCTAATGCATGGTAGCTTTCCCTCTTGCACAAGTGTGGGCTCATCTCTGACAACATCATCCCACCGTGGGGGAAAACTAGCGTGTGTGAGATTTCGTCTTGCACAATCGCAAGCTCATGTCGGACAACATCATCCCACTGTGGGATAAAGCTAGCGCATGCGCTTTCCCCCTTGCACAAGCAGGAGCTCACCTCAGACAACATCATCCCACCATGGTTTCTAGCTTTCCCCATTACACAAGTAGGAGCTAATCTCGGAAAACATCATACCATCATGGGGAAAAACTAACACGTGCTAGCTTTACCCCTTGCACAAACAAGAACTCATCTCAGACAACATCATGCCATCATGTGGCAAAGATAGCACATGCTAGCTTTCCCCCTTGCACAAGTAGGGGCTCATCTTAGACAACATCATGTCACCGTGTGGGAAAGCTAGCACGTGTTAGCTTTCCCCCTTGCACAAGCAGAAACTCATCTTCGATAACATCATGCCATTGTGGTGGAAAGTTAGCGTGTGCTAGATTTCCCCCTTGCACAAGCAGTAGCTCATCTCGAGCAACATCATCCCACTGTGGAGGAAAGCTAGCGCGTGCTAGCTTTCCCCCTTGCACAAGCACGAGCTCATCTCGAAAAAAATCATCCCACCGTGGGGGAAAGCTAGCCTATGCTATCTTTCCCCCTTACACAAGCAAGAGCTCATCTTGGACAACATCATCCCACCGTGGGGGAAAGCTAGTGCATGCTAGCTTTCCCCCTTCCACAAGGAGGAGCTCATCTCAGACAATATCATCCCATCGTGGGGGAAAGCTAATGCATGCTAGCTTTCCCCCTTGCACAAGCAAGAGCTCATATGGGACAACATCATCCCATTGTGGGGGAAATCTAGCACGTGTTAGCTTTCCCTCTTGCACAAGCAAGAGGTCATCATGGACAACATCATCCCACCGTGGGGGAAAACTAGCACATGCTAGCTTTCTCCCTTGCACAAGGAGGAGCTCATCTCGGGAAACATGATCCCACCAAGGGAGCTAGCTTTCCCCCTTGCACAAACAGAAGCTCATCTCAGACAACATCATCCCACCGTGGAGGAAAGTTAGTGCGTGCTAGCTTTCCCCCTTACACAAGCAAGAGCTCATCTTGGACAACATCATCCCACCATGGGGGAAGGCTAGTGTGTGCAAGCTTTCCCCCTTACACAAACACAGGCTCATCTCGGACAAAAACATCCCATCGTTGGGGAAAGTTCACTTTCCCCCTTGCACAAGCATAGGCTCTTCTCGGACAACATCAACCCACCGTGGGAGAAAGCTAGCGTGTGCTATTTTTCCCCCTTGGACAAGCAGGAGCTCATCTCGGACAACATCATTCCACTATTGGAGAAAGCTAGTGTTTTCTAGCTTTCCCCCTTACACAAGCCCGAGCTCATCTCGGACATCATCCCACCATGGGGGAAAACTAGCACATGCGAGCTTTTCGTCTTGCACAAGCACGAGCTCATGTCGGACAACATCATCCCACTATGGGATAAAGCTAGCGCATGCGCTTTCCCCCTTGCACAAGCAGGAGCTCATCTCAGACAACATTATCCCACCATGGTTGCTAGCTTTCCCCATTGCACAAGTAGGAGCTAATCTCAGACAACATCATCCCATCATGGGGAAAAACTAGCACGTGCTAGCTTTCCCCCTTGCAGAAACAAGAACTCATCTCGGACAACATCATGCCATCATGTGGGAAAGCTAGAACTTGCAAGATTTACCCCTTGCACAAGCAGGGGTTCATCTTGGACAACATCATGCCACCGTGTGGGAAAGCTAGCGCTTGTTAGCTTTCCCCCTTGCACAAGCAGAATCTCATCTTGTATAACATCATGCCATTGTTGTGGAAAGCTAGCGTGTGCTAGATTTTACCCTTGCACAAGCAGGAGCTCATCTCGGACAACATCCCACCATGGAAGAAAGTTAGTGCGTGCTAGCTTTCCCCCTTGCACAAGCAAGATCTCATCTCGAAAAACATCATCCCACCGTGGGAGAAAGCTAACCTATGCTATCTTTCCCCCTTACACAAGCAAGAGCTCATCTTGGACAACATCATCCCACCGTGGGGGAAAGCTAGCGCGTGCTAGCTTTCCCCCTTCCACAAGGAGGAGCTCATCTCAGACAATATCATCCCACTGTGGGAGAAAGCTAGCACGTGCGAGCTTTCCCCCTTGCACAAGCAAGAGATCATATGGGACAACATCATCCCACCGTGGGGGAAAGCTAGCACGTGGTAGCTTTCCCTCTTGCATAAGCAAGAGGTCGTCTTGGACAACATCATCCCATCGTGGGGGAAAGCTAGTGCATGCTAGCTTTCTCCCTTGCACAAGGAGGAGCTCACCTCGAACAACATGATCCCACCAAGGGGGAAAGCTAGCTTGTGCTAGCTTTCCCCATTGTACAAACAAGAGCTCATCTTGGAAAACATCATCCCACCGTGGGGGAAAGTTAGCGCATGCTAGCTTTCCCCCTTACACAAGTAGGAGCTCATATTGGACAACATCATCCCACCATGGGGGAAGGCTAGTGTGTGCAAGCTTTCCCCCTTGCACAAGCACAGGCTCATCTCGGACAACAACATCCCATCGTTGGGGAAAGTTATCTTTTCCCCTTACAAAATCACAGGCTCTTCTCAAACAACATCAACCCACCGTGGGGAAAAGCTAGCGCATGCTAGTTTTCCCCCTTGGACAAGCAAGAGCTCATCTTGGACAACATCATCCCACCGTGGGAGAAAGCTAGTGTTTTCTAGCTTTCCCCCTTGCACAAGCTCAAGCTCTTTTCGGACAACATCATCTCACCATGGGGGAAAGATAGCGCGTGTGAGCTTTCCGTCTTGCACAAGCACGAGCTCATATCAGACAACATCATCCCACTGTGGGATAAACCTAGTGCGTGCACTTTCCCCCTTTCACAAGCAGGAGCTCATCTCAGACAACGTCATCCCACCATGGTTGCTAGCTTTCCCCATTGCACAAGTAAGAGCTAATCTCGGATAGCATCATCCCATCATGGGGAAAAACTAGCACGTGCTAGATTTCCCCCTTGCACAAACAAGAACTCAACTCATAAAACATCATGCCATCGTGTGGGAAAGCTAGCACATGCTAGCTTTCCACCTTGCACAAGCAGGGGCTCATCTTGGATAACATCATGCCACCGTGTGGGAAAGCTAGTGCATGTTAGCTTTCCCCCTTGCACAAGCAGAATCTCATCTTAGATAGTATTATGCCATTGTGGTGGAAATCTAGCATGTGCTAGTTTTCCCCCTTGCACAAGCAATAGATCATATCGAACAACATCATCCCACCGTGGAGGAAAGATAGTGTGTGCTAGCTTTCCCCCTTGCACAAGTAGGATCTCATCTCGAAAAACATCATCCCACTATGGGGGAAAGCTAGCCTATGCTATCTTTCCCCCTTACACAAGCAAGAGCTCATCTTGGACAACATCATTCCACCGTGGGGGAAAGCTAGTGTGTGTTAGTTTTCCCCCTTCCACAAGGAGGAGCTCATCTCGGACAATATCATCCCACCGTGGGATAAAGCTAGCGCATGCTAGCTTTCCCCCTTGCACAAGCAAGAGCTCATATGGGACAACATCATCCCACCATGGGGGGAAGCTAGCATGTGCTACCTTTCCCTCTTGCACAAGCAAGAGGTCATCTTGGACAACATCATCCCACCGTGGGGGAAAGCTAGCACATGCTAGCTTTCTCCCTTGCACAAGGAGGAGCTCATCTCGGGCAACATGATCCCACCAAGGGGGGAAGCTATCGCATGCTAGCTTTCCCCCTTGCACAAATAGGATCTCATCTCGGACAACATCATCCCACCGTGGGGGAAAGTTAGCACGTGCTAGCTTTCCCCCTTACACAAGCAAGAGCTCATCTTGGACAACATCATCCCACCATGGGGGAAGGCTAGTGTGTGCAAGATTTCCCCCTTGCACAAGCACAGGCACAATTAAAGCA
>JASDQU010193832.1:0-15436 GCA_032191745.1 Picea mariana | reverse complement strand
GGTGTGTCTTCTGATTTTAAATTTATGCCTATTTTGTTTTCCATAAATACAATGTTTGCAGAAATCTAACTTTAAGGACTTTAAACTAGGAAGTAACTTGCGATTAGTTAATACATTTAATCCTTGTTCTCCCATGATACCACAGTCGAGCAAAACCACTTTCGTTCTCAGATACCACTTGCATAATCTAACTCAGTTCTTCCTTCTAACAAAAACAAGTTACCAACCTTCTTTGCTTTTATAACCAGCGAGATTCCTTTGTAGACCTTCATAACTCCACCTTGAACAATACTCTTATATCCTCCAGTGTCTAAGACTCCCAAAAAAATTATATTCTTTCTAAGCTCAGGTACATGTCTCACATTAGTTAGTATTTTAAGAGTTTCATCAAACATCTTAATTCGAATGCTACCAATTCCCACAACTTTACATGAGATATCATTTCCGATGTAAACTATTCCATCATCTATAGACTAGTAAGTAACAAACCAATGTTTATGAAGACATGTGATTTGAAACACCAGAATCTAGTAACGACTATTGATCATGATGTGAACCAATACTAATTCATAAAATGTCATCAGTGATACCTGAACCTGTTGTTGAACCTGTTTCAGTTGCGTTCGCTTCCTTCATTTCTTTTGGAGGGTCATCTTTGGAGGCTTGTTGTCGCTTCCAATAGTCCTTCTTCTTCTTCAGGTGTCCCGATTTGCCACAAAACCAACACTTAAGCTTGCTCTTTTTTCCCTTCTACTTTGACCGAGAGAAATCCCTCTGACCCTGTCCTCTTTTTTCAGGTTTGCCTATGACCATCATCGCCTCAGATGTAGAGGTTTCTGAATTGGTTTTCTTCCTTGTTTCCTCAGACATTAGTGCTTGAAAAATAACCTCAAACTCAATACTTTTTCTTTTCACACATC
Source organism: Picea mariana (assembly GCA_032191745.1). Taxonomy (NCBI): domain Eukaryota; kingdom Viridiplantae; phylum Streptophyta; class Pinopsida; order Pinales; family Pinaceae; genus Picea; species Picea mariana. The sequence goes on along the minus strand of JASDQU010193832.1, from coordinate 14,516 downwards.
CTGAAACCATTAATCCGTGGGTCGATCTGTGTCTTTTGTGGAACCCAACACCTAGGTAATCGCTTGAGTGTGATGTGTCTTAGCATCTAGACATTGTCGTTTTCGGTTCCCATGCCCATTTTCCATTGTTTTCGTCATCCTTGTGTCAACTGAGTGTTGATTTTGTTGTGGTTTCCCTCACCTGGATCGAACTGAACTAAAGTGGTCTAAGAAGCAGGTTGTCAGGCCTGTGAACAACTCTCTCCAGGTGAGAGAGTGTGATGAGGAGGTGAGTTCTCCTAGAGGGAGTCTCGTAGCTGCTACAGAGCTCTGAGAATTCCAGTACGGCCTATTGTTGAAGCCCAAAGTAAGGGAGGTGGAGCAGCCGATGGACTATGTGACAGTGAAGATGTATACTCCTGGGGTGGGACATGCATGTGGGGAATGAGAGTCTATGAACAGTGGGTGTAAGTGGCTCCTGGGAGAGAATAATTCCTCGTAAACTATGTGACTTCCTATTGACCTTGCCTATCCTAGGAATACCTTGCCCAGTGGAGCTTAGTCCCAGCTCGGGGGTGACCTACTACTGTGAGTGATGAACAGTGTGGTCTAAGGTTGGGAGGTTCGTGGAAGGTCTGCACACTGTTGGCAATTTGACTCCAATTAAAATATAAGTATCATTTATGTGCTTAATTATGTATGTTATGCATGTTTGTGATTCCTGAAATGTATCATGTGTTCCGTTGCATATAGGAATTACTGTTAATTTTTGTTTGAATCTGTATGATAGCAATAAATATGTGTTTTTTAATTAAAACTTATTAAATATGCATTTTATATATATATATATATATATATATATATATATATATATATGTATGTATGTATGTATGTATGTATGTATGTATGTATGTATGTATGTATGTATGTATGTATGTATGTATGTATGTATGTATGTATGTATGTATGTATGTATGTTCTGTGGTGGCATTGCCCGCCCAACTGAAGGTTGGGGCATCACAAATTGGTATCAAAGCTAATCATAGAATACCAGGTAATTGTGTAGCATTACCCGGTAGGCCTGGCGATGGCTCAGGACGTTACATTCTGGTATCAGAGCCAAGGTTTCAACGCTTATCCTAGATGGGCCAGGTTAGTGGAAGTTGAAGAAAACGTTTCGGAAAAAAATTGTTGATGAAATGGACAAAATTCAAGTGCAGAACGATCGTTCGAGCACTGAGTCTAGATGGGTCGGTTAAGTGGTCATGAGGACCAAGGTTTCACATGAAAATTGTGTCGAGAGGAAAGAATTTCAAAACTCAAAAACATTCATGAGTTACAAGAGTTTACCTTGGCATCATTATGAAACTCAAGAGGTGTAGCGATATTATAAAACCACGATAGATGTGGTATTGGGGCACAGAGTGATGTTGGTCGTAGGATCTGTTCAGGATGAGGAGGACAACTCCTCACTGTCAGATCTGGTAATGTTGTGAGGCGGTTAGCCATGATTTCCTTTGGAAATCCATGAATAAAAGGATTTCGTCTGTGTCATGGATCTGAGGAGAAGAGATCGACTGTTAGATCAAGCCAAGATAAAATCGTAATTTTAGAACTCGGGAGAAGTGGGATGTGCTGATGCACAAAATTCCAAAGTCCAAAGTTCCAACATCAAAGAGAAGACGTGGTTGGGTAGGATGACGTTGCAGGGGTGACATGGACCTTCCTAGACATGTCATGTGTCGCTGCCTGAGTTGGTGATAGCTGTAGTATATGGATCCAGAGGGTACATAAGTTTGGAAATTTGGAATTCGGGATTCTAGAAGGGAGCAAGTGCTAAAACTCCTTAAACCCTGAGTTTCAAAGATCTGAGGTCCGAAGCTCTGAAGTTCCAAAGTCTCGGAACTTCGATGCCTGAAGTTCCACAGTGGGTATCAACTGTGGATGTTGGGTAGTCATGGACTATTGATCCACCTTACTTTGCAAGTTCGTTAATTCAGAACTCTGAGACTGTTGAGATGTACTTTGAAGACTTCTGAAACCTGAAGTCCCGACTAAGCACCTATCGAGCTAGAGCTAGGCCACAACCTGTGTTTGCATGGGTTGGAGACTAAGAGAAAGGGGATAGTGCCCAAAAAATGGTTGCAGAACAGAGTAGAACTCAACAAGGCAAGATCTTTGGGAATTCTTGGTTGATCGAGAATCATGGAGAATGAAATCTGAACGTTTTTTGGAATCAGATTGGTTTATGAATACTATGGAATTTGTTAAGGACTAATTGCCTAACAAATTTCGGTTGATTTCACATTGTATTGCAGAGTCAACAATTGTTAGAACCAAACAAAATTGCCACAGAGTGCAGAGAATGGAGGAGGCACATAATGCTTCCAGTCCAGAAAATGAAGCTAGAGGAATGGATGTTTGTTTGGGAATTGAAGGATCAAACTCCAATGGACATGGAGAAGAGATAAATAAGGAGGGAAACATGATGAAAATCATTGAAATATTGTAGAAGGATGTCCAGACTCACCAAGAAGATAATTGAAAGCTCATGAAATCCAGGGATCGACAAGGCGAATTCAACATAAATTTGATATGGAGCCTGGAAAGGATAGAAAGGAAATTGGATAAGGAGAGTGACTCTAGTAAATCAGGAAGTCACAGGTCCCCTGATGTGAAGAGGAAATCCGGGAGTGTTGGAAGACACCATCATCACTCCCAAGGATACTCCAAGAGGAGGGCACACAGTATCTCAAGCCCATCTCCTACCAGAAAGCATAGGAGATCTAAAGTGGATGAGCTTAAGGGAGAAATGAACAAGATTAATCCTTCTACGTTTGATGGGGAGCACCAGAAGGAGGAATATGTCGATACATAGTTGTTTGGCATGAGGAAATATTTCCAATTGCAGAATTATTCCCCTCGTGCAGAAGGGAGAATAGAAATGTATCAACTAAAAGCAAAGGCATCCATGTGGTGGGACCAACTTGTGCAGGTGCATCACATTAAAGAGAAAAATGTTACTTGAAGGGAATTCAAAAAGTATTTCGAAAATATATACTTGACTAAGAGATACTATGACAGAAAGATGAAAGAGTTCTTTGAACTCAATCTCGGTAGTATGTCCATTGATGAATTGTTGAAGTATGTTCCTTTCATCAAATATGAGACTGTCAAAATTCAAAGGTATCTAAGTGGACTACCACCTTCCATCAGTGATAAGATCCAGTATGATGATCCTAAAACTATGGAAGAAAATATGAGAGAAAAATGCCTATATGAGAAGCAAAGAGAAAAGCTTTTTTTCCAGAAGGCTTGGGAAGACAAGAAGAAATTCAAGATGGATCAGAGGAAGAAGGGAACTAGGACACCCTTTTTCCGAAACAGTCCTCAAGGACAACCATCTTTTAGAGAGCCCAGGAAGGCAAAAGTAGGTGGACAAATTCCAAGACAGCCACCTATGGAATGTTGGGGTTGTAAAGGAAATCATAGGTACAGGGATTTCCCCCACAAAAGTGACAAGGTGAGAGTTGTCCACAATGTTCAACAAGCATAAACAATGGAAGACATGGGCAGTAGAATACCAGGGATCTATTCAGCCCTCAACAACAAAGAAGATGAGTTTCAATCACACATGATTGAAGTTGAAGGTATGATAAAAAACCATGCCTTTACTATTTTGATTGATTCAAGGGTTATTCATAGTTATATAGATCCCAGGATGGTGGAAAGTTTTCAATTTCCAAGAAAAAAGCATGGAAAATCTTTGTTAGTGCAGTTGTCTACAAAAACCAAAAGAAAAGTTACTGAGTTGGTTAAGTCCTAGCCAATGGACTTGAATGGACTGAACACAATGGTTGAATTGAACATCTTACCTTTAGGTTCCTATGACTATCTAATTGGAATGGATTGGTTGGAACAACACCATTCCATCTTAGACTGTCGTAGAAATGCATTCACTTGCCTAGATGAGGAAGGAAATCGAAAGACAGTCCAAGGAATTCCCAAATCAGTGGCTATCAAAGAAATCTCAGCAATGCAGTTGAAGAAGTGCGACAGGAAAGTTTGCTAGATAATTGCAGCTCATATGGATGAAACACCTAAGGATCAGGTGTCGAATATGAAGACCGTGCAGTATTAAAAGATTTTGAAGATGTATTTAAGGAGGTACCAGGACTACCCCCGAAGAGAGATATTGATTTCTCTATAAACCTGATGTCTAGAGAAGCTCCAATGTTGAAAACTCCTTACAGAATGAGTACACCAGAGATGAAAGAACTGCAATTGCAGCTTGAAGAAATTATGAAGAAGGGGTATATACACCCAAGTGTTTCACCTTGGGGTGCCCCGGTCATGTTCGTGAAGAAGAAGGATGGGACGTTGAGATTATGCATCGATTTCAGACAGTTGAACAAATTGACCATTAAGAACAAGTATCATTTGCCAAGGGTCAATGATATCTTTGATTAGTTAAAGGATGCCAAGATATTTTCAAAAATAGATCTCAGGTTAGGTTACCACCAGGTAAGGATAAAGGATGAAGACATCAACAAGACCGCCTTTAGAACAAGGTATGGTCATTATGAACTCACAGTGGTACCAGTTAGATTATCAAATGCACCCATTGTTTTCATGTCCCTAAGGAATGGCGTGTATAGGGAATATCTAGACAAGTTTGCATAGTCTTTTTGGATGACATACTGGTGTATTCCAAGTCGGAGGAAGAGCATGAAAAACATCTGAGGATGGTGTTGCAAGTGCTAAGAGAGAACCAATTGTATTCCAAATTGAGAAAGTTCTCATTCTATTAGAAGCAGATCCATTAGCACTTGCAACACCATCCTCAGATGTTTTTCATGCTCTTCCTCCGCCTTTAGAACAAGGTATGGTCATTATGAACTCACAGTGGTACCAGTTAGATTATCAAATGCACCCATTGTTTTCATGTCCCTAAGGAATGGCGTGTATAGGGAATATCTAGACAAGTTTGCATAGTCTTTTTGGATGACATACTGGTGTATTCCAAGTCGGAGGAAGAGCATGAAAAACATCTGAGGATGGTGTTGCAAGTGCTAAGAGAGAACCAATTGTATTCCAAATTGAGAAAGTTCTCATTCTATTAGAAGCAGATCCATTATTTGGGACATATCATTTCAAAAGAGGGGATATTTGTGGATCATGAGAAGATAGAAGCCATTAGAGAATGGTCAAGACCTAAGAATGTGACAGAAGTCAGATCGTTTATGGTTCTAGCTAGCTATTACAGGAGATTCATTGCAGGGTTCTCAAGGATATTTCACCCCATCACTTTGTTGCAAAGGAAGGAGAAGAAATTTCAATGGATAGAAGAATGTGAGAGAAGCTTCCAGCGATTGAAGCAGTTGCTAACCAATGCTCCAATCCTGCAGGTTGCATATCCGAGTGAGGATTTCATGGTTTTCACAGATGCATGCAAAGAAGGGCTGGGAGGATTTCTCAGCCATAATGGGTTTTTAATATGTTATGAGTCCAAAAAATTGAAAGATCGTGAAAATAACTATGCAACTCATGATTTTGAGTTGGCAACCATAGTGCACGCTCTGAAGAAATGGAGGCACTACCTCATGGGAAGGAGGTTTGAACTCAAGACAGACCATCATAGTATGAAGTATTTGTTTGATAAGCCAACCTTAAATGCTAGGCAAAGTAGATGGTTGGAATTCCTTTGTGAGTACGACTTTGATATCAAGCATATCAAGGGAAAGGAGAATAATGTAGTTGATGCACTTAGCCGAAGAGTGCATGAACTACATACTATGGCCATTAGCATGTACCAATCAGATTTGAAAGAAATAATTGTGGAGGATGCAAAATCAGATTTGCAGTACATGGAATTGGTAGCAAAGCTACAGTACGGTAAGATGCTCCTGAAAGTGGAAGATTATAAATTGGAAGTTGATGGAACACTCCGGTAAAAAAATAGAATTGATGTACCTAATTCCCAAGGATTGAGAATTAAGATCTTGAGGGAATTGCATAATGTGCCTTATGTTGGGCACTCAGGATATCAGAAAATAGTGGCAGCAGTCAAGAGCCATTACTTTTGGCTAGGTATGAAGAAGGAAATTGCAGAATACATTGCTAGATGTATGGAGTGCCAGAAGGTCAAGGATGAGCATAGACACCCAACCGGGTTGCTACAACCATTACCCATTCCTGAGTGGAAGTGGGAAGTGGTGACAATGGATTTCATCACAGGATTTCCCAGAACAAGCAAGCAGCATGATTTCATCATGGTGGTGGTGGATAAGCTTACAAAAGTTGCCCATTTTATTCTATTGAAGACCACGCACAAGGCAGCCAATGTTGTCGATATTTGTATAAGGGAAGTAACAAGATTGCATGGTATTCCCAAAGAGATTGTGTCAAACAGAGACCCGGAATTTACCTCAAAGTTCTGGAAGGGTTTATTCAAAGGGTTCAGAACGAATCTGAACTTCATCACAGCTTATCATCTTGAGTCTGATGGGAAAACAGAGAGGGTGAACTAAGTGATAGAATATATGCTAAGGATGTATGTGATCAACAAACCATCTAAATGGGAAGACTACCTACACTTGGTATAATTTTCCTACAAAAATGGGTATCAAGCATCATTGAAGATGAGCCTGTTTGAAGCACTTTATGGCAGAAAGTGCAACACACCAATAAGTTGGGGAAACCTAGCTGATAGAGCAATAGTTGGGCTAGAGTTGCTCAGGGAAATGGAAGAGCAAATGATGAAGATTAAGCATAATTTAAAGGCCACCCAAGACAAACAAAAAAATTATGCTGAAAAGAACAGAACCCATAGGGAGTTTAAAGTGGGTGATCATGTTTTCTTGAAAGTAAAAGCCAACAAAAGTTCTCTGAAGTTGGGAAACTGTTCCAAACTGGCAGCTAGATATTGTGGGCCATTTGAAGTCCTAGAAAGGATTGGGCCAGTTGCATATATGCTTGCATTGCTTGCATCCATGAATTTACATAATGTGTTTCATGTTTCATTGCTTAATAAATATATACCTGATGCTAATCATGTAATTGATTGGAATGTGATTCAGGTGGAGCAAGAAGGTGTCTTGCAAGTGCATCCGGTGCGCATATTGGACCGGAAGAGAAAATAGCTTTGGAATTGAGCCATAGGCCTTGTAAAGGTCCAGTGGACCTGGTACGGACCTGAGGATGCAACATAGGAGCATGAGGATGCTATGCAGGCAAAATACCCGCATCTTTTTGAGGATTTTGAAATTCTTGCTGATGTTGTGTAAATAAGTTGCATTGAAGACAGTGCAAAAATAAAGGGAGGGGGATTGTAATGCCCCTAAGACGAGCCCTAGTTGTAATATGAATTGAAACATGTTTAGTAGGCTGGTGAGATGAGAAATTATAAGTTGGTAGGCTTATGTGTTATTAGGTCGGAGAGCCTAGGTGTTAAAGGCAAGGAGCATGTTTTGTACATGTAAATATTCATATTATTTATATAAAAACATCATTGTGTGTGGACCGACCATGAAGAAAGAGTGATGTGGGACTAAGCTTCCACTAGTATGGGTAAGGGAGAGGGGGTTGAAAAGTTTGAAAGAGGGGATAAGCTTAAGGGATTAAGTCCAAGAGAATAATAATATATTATTATTATTCCAAAGGTTGTTTAAAAGGATATGTTTTGTCCTAAGTTCCATTGAAAGAGAATGAATGCTAAATGGAGTGCATGCAACTCCAGGAAGAGAGGTGTCAACCTGGGCACATGCAGTTAAAGCTAAAGGGTCAACTTGTGTTGGGGGGTTCACTACCATTATTCCATCCTCCATATGAACTCGTTGGCCTCCATTACCAACCTCTGCAAATTTCTTGTCAAGCATCTTGAAACCAGTAATCTGTGGGCCGATCTGTGTCTTCTGTGGAATCCTACACCTGGGTAATCGCATGAGCGTGTTGTGTCTTAGCATATGGCCATTGTCGTTTTTGGTGCCCATGCCCATTTTTTTTTCCTATCATCATCCTTGTGTCCATTGAGTGCTGATGTTGTTGCGGTTGCCCTCACCCATCTAGAACTAAACTAAAGTGGTCGAAGAAGCAGGTTGTTAGGCCTGTGAGCAACTCTCCCCAGGTGAGAGAGTGTGATGAGGAGGTGAGTTCTCTTGTAGGGAGTCCCATAGCTGATACAGAGCTCTGAGAATTTCGGTTTGACCTGTTGCTAAAGCCCAAGGTAAGGGAGGTGGAGAAGTCGATGGACTGTGTGACAGTGAAGTTGTATACTCCTAGGGTGGGACAATCATGTGGGGAATGAGAGTTTGTGAGAAGTGGACATAAGTGGATTCTAGGAGAGAATCCTTCATCGTAAACTGTGTGACTTCCTATTAACCTTGCCTAACCTAGGAATCCCTTGCCCGATGGAGATTAGTCCCAGGTCGGGGGTGACCTATTGTTGAAAGTGTTGAGCAGTGTTGTCTAAGGTTGGGAGGCTTGTGGAAGGTCTGCACGTAGTTGGTGGTTTGACTCCAGTTAAAATATAAGTATCATTTATGTGCTTAATTATGTATGTTATGCATGTCTGTGATTCCTGAAATGTATCATGTATTTCATTGCATATAGGACTTACTGTTAATTTCTATTTGAGTCTGTATGATAGCAGTAACTCTGTGTTGTTTGATTAAAACTCATTAAATATGCATTATATATATATGTATGTATGTATGTATGTATGTATGTATGTATGTATGTATGTTCCGCGGTGGCGTTTCCCGCCTAGCTAAAGGATGGGGCGTCACAAATTGGTATCAAAGCTAACCATAGAAGACTAGGTAATTGTGTAGCATTGGCCGGTACGCCTGGTGATGGCTGGGGACGTTACAGTGAGGTCATGCATTATGATTTTTTTGCATACATTGATGTGTATAGCGTTGGGAAGACCAAGAACATGTTGTGAAGCTGTATACACTGTGGATGAAGCCTGAGAACTGTCCCTGGAATTGTGAGACATTCGTTTAAAGAGGTTTTTTCCAAGTATTTTTTGAATTGTTCAAATATTTTCTACAGAAATGTCAAATTCATTCACAAATAATTATCTGAATGAAGCATCTAAGCTGGATGGTGATAATTACATTGACTAGAAATTTAAGATATTGATGGTTTTTGAAGCATGGAATGTGTGGGCTATTGTAAATGGAGATGAAACCAAACCCACAGGTGTTGTTGGTATAGATTGGGAGAAACGAGAAACGAAGGCTAAAGTGTTGTTGCAGATGTCTATCAAGGAAAATATAATTCCACACATTAGAGACTGTAAAACATCCAAGGGGACCTGGGAGATATTGAAAGGTTTGTATGAAACTAAAAACTCAAATAGAATTATGTTTTTGAAGACTAAGTTATTGTCCATAAAAATGGAAGCAAATGAAAATATTACCACCTATGTTTCTAGAATTAAAGATCTAAGCGATCAATTAAGTGCAATTGGTGAAAAAGTTTCAAAATTTGACATGGTAACTATTACATTAAAAGGTTTAATCAGATATTATCATGTATTTATTTCAAGTCTAGGAGGTAGAGCACAACCACCTACATTTTCTGAGTTAACATGTATTCTTCTACAAGAAGAAGAAAGAATGAAGGTGTTTGAGATGGATTCTCATACTTCAGAATTGGCGTTAGTAGCCAGAGGGAAACAACCATACAGGGGGCAAGCCATGGGACAAAAAAAGAGAATGAAAGTTTCAACCAAGGAATAGAGGTATGACTCAATCTAAATTTGATGCACATGATAAGAAAAATGATGATTGTTTTTATTGTTAGAAACGTGGTCATCATGCTAAAGATTGTTATAAAAGGAAATCTAATGAATCCAAATAGAAGTTCAGAAAACACAATGGAAATTATGTGAAAATTGACACCTCTATCAATGATGGCTTTAGGAATCTAAAGTTGTTTATTTCCGAAGCTGCATTGTCAGCAGAAACTGATGATGAAAGTGCATGGTTCATAGATTCATGAGCCTCAGCTCATATGTCTTGTAACAAAGAATGGTTTGATGATTATCATGAGAGTAGAGATGAAGCACAAATATGTTTAGGAGATAACAAATCTCATAAGATTCAGGGTTATGGAGTAATATGTGTGAATTTTACTAGTGGGCAAATGAAACAGATTCACAATGTGTTGTATGTTCTAGGAATCAAAAACAATTTGATATCTGTTTCCACAATAACTGATCAAAACTTGAATGAAGAATTTATGCAGTCTCGATGTTTTGTGAAGGATATTCAGAATCATTATAAATTCATATCCACAGGTACACGAATTGGAGGATTGTATAAGCTTGATGTAATAAGGGGAAATCATCAAGCATTGACATCTACAACAATGTCAACAAAATATCTATGGCATCGCAAGTATGGACATCTTAATCAAAATGACTTAGTGCTACTTCAGAAGAAACTAATGGTTGAAGGACTCCCTGTTTTGAAAAATGAGCATATAGAATGTGAAGCTTGTGCACTAGGTAAGCAACATAGGGAAGAATTTCCAGTGCATAAAGAGAAGAAACAAAGGGATATAACTGAATTAATACATATTGATGTATGTGGTCCCATGCAAACCATGTCACTTGGAGGTGCAAGGTATTTTCTTATATATTTTTATGACATATCTAGATTTAATTGGGTTTATTTTATAAGGAAAAAGAGTGATGTATTTGAATATTTTAAGGAGTTTAAAACTATGGTGGAAAAGAAAACAGGCAAATACATTAAGATTCTAATATATGATCAAGGCGGAGAATATACCTCGGGAGCTTTTGATAGCTACTGCAAGATCAATGGGATCATTCAAGAATTCACTATGTCCCATATACCACAACAAAATGGTGTAGCTAAAATGAAGAACATGACATTAGTGGAATGTGCTCGAAGCATGTTGAAAGGTAAAAACATTTCTAATGGTTTTTGGGTAGAAACCATTAATATTGTTGTTTATTTGAAAAATAGAAGTCCAACTAAGATTCTAGATCTGAAAACGCCTTTTGAAGTCTTTGATGGATACAAACCTGAAGCTGGTCATTTAAGAATATTTGGTTCCAAGGTTCTCATATTCCAAAAGATGAGAGAAGAAAAATTGATGCAAAACCTATTAAGTGTATATTTCTTGGCTATTGTGATGATCTTAAGGCATACAAGTTGTTTGATCTTAGTGCACATAAGTTGATTGCAAGCAGAGATGTGATTTTTCATGAGAATACAGATGATGAGATAAGTAAAAATGATGTTTGGTATACTCCTTATGACAATGATGCTCATGTAAAAGTTGAGATAGATGATGAACAAGAACAGGTATAAGAACATGTATAGGTACAAGAGCGGGAACAGGTACAGGAACAAAGTGGAAGCAACATGGATACTACAAACACTCTTGAGTCACCAAGAAGGGATCTTACACCGCAGAGCAGAAGAAATGAAAGTGGTGGAACTCAAAGGAAGTCATCACGAATAATTCAGGTACCTTCCGGGTATAAAGATTATGCATTGATGACACAAGTAATGAATGTTGTAGAACCTGTTACTTATGAACAAGCTAAAGATCATAAGGAATGGAAAAATGCAATGAATGAACAATATGAATCGATAATGAAGAATCAAACATGGGAATTAACAAAACTGTTTGAAAACAAAGTTCCCATAGGATGTAAATGGCTGTATAAAATCAAATTTAATGTAGATGGAAGTGTTGACAAATACAAGGCTAGATTAGTTGTAAAAGGGTATTCACAAAAGGAAGGAATTGATTATGATGAAACTTTTGCACCTGTAGCTAAGTTAAATACAATTAGAGTCATGATTGCAATATCTACACAACACAATTGGAAAATACATCAGTTAGATGTTAAATCTACATTTATGAATGGTGATTTGAAAGAAGAAGTTTATTTGGTTCAACCTGAAGAATTTATAAAGAAAGGACAAGAGGATCTTGTGTGTAAGCTAAATAAAGATTTATATGGTTTGAAACAAGCACCTAGATCTTGGTATATTAAAATTGATTCATTCTTTTCATAGAAAGGTTTTGTGAAAAGAAAAAATGATCCTAATTTGTATGTCAAAAAGGATGAAAATGAGAATGTTGCTTTGGTATTTTTATATGTTGATGATTTGATTATAACAAGCAGTGATTCTCACTTGATTGAAGATATTAAAAATGTTTGAAATGAAGGATCTTGGTGAAATACATTATTGTTAAGGTCTGGAAATATGGAGAGAAGGTGGTAAAACAATGGTCACTCAAAGTAAATACATAAGGGAAATACTGGAAAGATTCAATATGAATGAATGCAAGGCATCAACACCTTTAGAACATAATGCTAAGTTATCTAGTGTTGATAAAACTAAAAAGCAAAATAGTACTTTGTATCGACAGTTGGTGGGAAGTTTGAACTATCTCACTACTACCAGACATAGCATATTTAGTCAGCGTCCTTAGTCAGTTCATGGCCCACTTGAAATCCACTCGATAGCTGTGAAGAAAGTTCTTCGATATCTGAAAGGAACTGTTAATTTTGGTATTATGTAGGAAATCAACTTCTGGATATGCATTCAAAATTGGTACATGGGTCGTGTCATGGAGCAATAAGAAACAACCAACTGTTTCTTTTTCATCAACGGAAGCTGAGTACAAAGATCTATGTAATGCTACTTGTGAAGTTGTTTGGTTAAGGAGAATTCTTGAAGATATTGGCAATAAACAAATGAAGCCTACGGTTCTCAAATGTGACAATCTAAGTTCTATTAAATGGGCTCACAACCCAATTTATCATGCTAGAACAAAGCATATTGAAATCGAACACCATTTTGTAAGAGAAAAGATACAATCAAAGGAAATTGACTTGATCTATTGTAATATCACTCATAATGTGGCTAACATCTTTACCAAACTTCTTGGAAAGATGAATTTTGAAGAATGCACTAAACAGTTTTGTGTGGTAGAAAATCCATTTCTCCATTAAGGGGAAGTGTTAGATATTAATGTAGAAATGCCATCATTTGAGGAAACCGTTGCTTGTGTATCAAGCTATAAATGTAAGTCTTTTGTTGATTAAGTGAGATGAGAATTACTGTGAGTTTAATCTCACTGTTGCTTGTGTATCAAGCTATAAATGTAAGTCTTTTGTTGATTAAGTGAGATGAGAATTACTGTGAGTTTAATCTCACTGCAATTTGTTGATTGTAACGCGATCACCATCTGTTGCAAAAAAAAGATTTCAGAAGAGGTATGAATTGCAACAAAGATTTCAGAAGAGGTATGAACTGATCATCTGGTATGATATGTGATGAAAAAATTCAAAAATAGAATGTATACAAACCCCTTTTAATACTATCATATTCTATAAAAATATATTATTTTTTTTTATAGAAGAGTAAATTTTTAATCAAAATATTATTATTGACTTGTTAATTTCTTATCAAAATTTTATTATTGAAGAGCACAATTTTGGTTGATTAAAAATATAAAAACTCAAAAAGTTCAAAAAAAAATTTGTTTGAGAGGTAAAAGGTAAAAATGAATTCAAATTTCAACAGTGACATAGAGTGACATGTCCAGCCCAAATGTCACCAGAAACACTTATCTTTATCAATACTGTCCTTGGGGAGTAGAGGGATGATTTTAGGGGTTAAATTTAGTTCATGGACTAATTTTCCATGGTTTTTCCCAAAAAAAGATTCGTTATTCTAAAAATGATTAGCCCAAATTCCAAAATTCTCCAATATTTCTACATTTTAAAATAAATTTTCATCGTTTAAATCATCCCTAATTACTCTAGAACTAAAATAAAGAGAATTGAATTCCCTTGAGTAAAGAAAGCATTCGACTAGGTTCTTATCAATTTCAAAGACTGAAATGAAGCAGCCGGGATAGACATCTAAAACCGGTAGAGACATACGGGAGGTGAATTTCAATGCCTTCCTTCAATGTCCTCAGAGTGACATGTCCAGCCAAGGACTCACGAACTTACGAACTTATTATCTATTTAATGAGACGTACATGACTGGGGGAACATTTAAATGCGTTCGTTATCTTTGTGGTCACAAGTTGCAATCGATTCCTGTTTATTTTTTCCATGGACAGGTAATCGACACAAGTTTTCTCTTCATGGGACCAGCATAAGAGTTTAATTCCCGTGGACACCAAACATAATTAAGGTAATTCACACAAGTTTTCTCTTCATGGGACCAGCGTAAGATTTAGCGGTCGTTAATTAATGCTTGATGTGGAATGACGGTGATCAATAACCATTCGGCAATGTACTCTTATATGCAATTCCATATAGCATTAAATGCGGGGCTTCTGGGTAGTTATCAACCATCGTTCAATAATCAGCCAGCAAGGCAGTTTTAAATGTTTGACCTATATACAATTCCAGACAATATTGATGTTGCTCGGTTGGGTAGTTGTTGAACACCGTGGAATGACAACACAGTTATTCAGATCTTGCATTATATATTACAATGAGTATGAACAAAACTTGCATGAAA
>JASDQU010193831.1:3297-14048 GCA_032191745.1 Picea mariana | reverse complement strand
CAGGTCCCAAAGTACTTACTGGTTTCTAAGCCTGATTCCTAGATGATGTGTTGAAGTCGACAGGAATAGACTCGTCGAGGGAGGGCCTTGATGTATCCCCCATCAACGACATGAAACGGACATAGAGATGTAATTTGGCAGATTAAAAGAACATGGACTGACACAGGTTTTTAGGCGAGATATTTGGGATGGTTGACTCTCGAGGCGGATACTTCCCTTGAACACTGAGGCACAACAACAGAACATGTCGTGGACCGATACTTATGCAGTGGATGCGGTGACTTGCGTCAGGTGACCCAAAGGAGTGAAAGGAACTCAAAGGAATGGCTCAGTGCAGAGGTTCAGTGGATTATGATATATGCACAAATGACAAAGTGTCGTGTTCAAGGGAGACTCTAAGAATTGTTGGATAATGTTCTCACGAGACTGCTTGGCTTGCTCCTTTCAATTTTTCCCCCATCCAGATGGACGAGTACCTCTTTTTGATTTAATGAGCTCGAGGAGGATAACACATGCTCGATATAACTCACCTTCGGTAAGTTCCTCTTCCTTTGTTTAACAAACCGGAAGAAGTAAGGGTTTGGTCCCATATGGGTCTGTCGATGTGTGCTTTAACGAGTCCAAAGACATAAAACTCGAAGGTTTTTTGGGATTATAGAGTTTGGAAAAACACTTAAAAGAGAACTCTCTCAATTCTTTTTTCGTACAGTAGTCCAACGAGACCGAAAAAGGGTTAAACTATCGCTCGAAAGATGCCCTTTCTGACCTTTTAACGAGTGTGAAAGGAAGCAAGGTCACTCGACAATCTTTTCATATTTAGAGACTCTGAAAAGGGTTTAAAGGAGACTCCAAGGGGGTTCCTTTTTCGTGTGTTCGTATCTGTACGGGTCTGAAAAAGAGATAAAATTTTACCTGGTTACGTTCTCATATTATTGAGCTCGAGAACGAACTAAGACTGTGCTCATAAGTGTGACAAGGTGAATAATCCATCAGGACTGCCAGGAAACCTGCGATGCCAGAACTACAAACCAGGGATTAGTGAAGCCATTATATCATTAGAGAAACCCAAAAATGACTATATCTTGTGAAAAATGAAAATTTATAAATAACAATTGATTGAAATTTCATTTACCATTTCATTTTGCACAAGGATTTAGGAGTAGTAGAGAATATCATTTTGAAGCAGGTCTTGTTTTGCTCGTTGCCGGAGCTACGGTGTTCAATGTTTGGAGCCAACACTGTTCAACTGGAGTGCAGGGTTCCTTCAAAATGTGAAGGAATAGATTTCATGGTGCAGGACTGGACAGAAGCAGTTTGGCTATGGCTCGTTTTTTGTCTCATTTTTTCTGGAGCATATCCCCCAGATGCAGCCTCAGATAGCACTGGCGGTGCAACCAGTGGATGAACTGAGGATGGAGAGGTGGACTAGTCTGTCTCCAAGGCTAGTATCGGAGTCAGAGTTCCATTTCACTGGCGATTTCTTTGCCTGGCTGAGACGGAAGTACCTCTGGATAGAGGACTTCCCTTATGCTGAGGTAGATTTCTGCAGGAGCATGGACTTGATTTTTCCCGCAGGGGAAGACTGGGATGTGTCAGGTAAGAGATTGAGCCATACCTTGTCTAGTTTTTGTTTTTTCGAGTTTTTAATGTATATATATTTTTTTGGGGTATGTAAAAGAGTTTTAACAGATGTATTGTTTCCAACATGCAGACAAGGGAGCAGTGCGCCCGGCTGATATACCGATACCAGGAAGTCGCAGAGGTGTCCCGGTCGCAGTAGATCCGGCAGTACCAGCAGTAGGTCTCCGAGAAGTTCAGAGAAACCTCCAAGGCCTTACAATGGGCATCCCTCCTCTGCGGAGGGGGGAAGTGCCTTTACATCTGCAGAGGTACACTGTGGGAGTGCCAGAGAATATCAATTCTCTACTGAGGTGCGTAGTGCGTGCGGTGATGTGTTATTCACAGCACAATGTAGTGTGGGGAGATTAGAGTTTCTCTCATGATCATATTTTGTATGCCTCTTCAGGCGATGTTGTACGAGTGGAAAGACCCAATATTTTGCTCTTTTACATACTTTTTGATGTAATACAAACATTTCAGTCACGCCATATATATATATATATATATATATATATATATATATATATATACAGTTTCGATTTTTACAGTGCCAATGATTTGTACATGATGATGTCTGTGATGTGTTTTAATTTACATGTAATGTACAGTTTTGTTTTCCTTAAATCTTATATGTGGGCAAGATACCGATCCATGATATAATTAGCTAGTGAATCTGAAACACTATTAAATTCTCTTGGAATGTGTCTATATTCAATGTAATCAAACATTCGTTCAAGACGGAAAACTTGTAAGTGTAGACGTAGCAGGATAAGACTACGGATAGCGTAGATACGGTTGAGTTGATAAACCACGAGTTGGGAGTCTAAGTAAATAATTATATGAGAGATACCTAGATAGGAGGATTGGGTCAACAGTCCGATGACAGCGTGACATTCTGCCATATTGTTGGTTGTTGGTCCTAAGAAGATACCTCCTGAACTCACCACCTCGTCAAACTGGTAAATAACCCATGCTATCGAAGCAATGTTCCAGGTATGTCGGCTAGCACCATCCGCGAACCCAAAAAAGATAGGAGAGGAAGATGCCATCTACGCATGAAAACACAAGCACAGTCATGAGTGGCAAAGGTAAGACTCGAGCACGTGAAAGAAATAAACACACCAAACTAAAATACAATAATGTACAAAGTACAAATGCTAGGTGATCTAGGCATAGTACTTTTTAAGGTAAAGCCCGTTTCGAGGCTCTCCCAGGGAAATTCCATCATGGTCAACTAATTCGTAGGCACCTCTGTGTAGAACACGTTTCACGATGTAAGGACCATGCCACATAGGTTCTAACTTTCCTGTCCCCAATTTATCGTGAGCTTGGTCGTAAACGAGGACTAAGTCTCCTTCTGCGAAAGCCCGAGGGTGGACGGATTTGTCGTATTGACTCTTGATTCATTTTTTATGTGCCTCATTGGCGAGAGAAGCATCGCGACGTGTTTCGTCCAATTTGGATAGATACAAGAATCGTTCTTCTTCAGTAGAAGTATGGGGCAGGAGTTCTACTTTCAGTTTGAGTGATGGAATCTCACACTCGATTGGTAGAACGGCTTCAATGTCATAGACCAACTGGAAAGGAGTAAATCCAGTTGAAGTTTTCACAGAAGTGCGATAGGCCCAGAGAGCGGAGAACAGTTGTAAATGCCACGATGTTTTGTTTTCCCCTACCATGCGTTGGATCATGGTTTTTAGGACTTTGTTGATAGCCTCAACTTGTCCGTTCGCTTGAGGGTAGTAGGGGGATGAGTTTTCATGGCGAAAACCCAATTTGATATGTAACTCGCTCATCATCTAGTTTTTGAAGTGTGCACCATGGTCAGTGACAATGGCATGTGGTACACCAAAATGAGTTATGATGTGGTTAAAGAGGAATAGAGCTACAGTACGGCCATCATTCAGGAAGGTAGGCATAGCCTCAGCCCATTTGGTGAAGTAGTCAACGACGACGATGATGTAACCGTGCCCCCTGGCTGAGGTAGGCTTACACTGCATGAAATCGATACCCCATTTGGTGAAAGGGCCGATGGCGATAAGAGGGTGCAGCATGGTAGGGTGGGTGCGTGCCTTCTTGTTGAAGATTTGGCAGGGTGGGCATTTTTTGATGGCCTCGATGCAATCTTTGAAAATCAAGGGCCAAAAGTAGCCGGCACGTAGGATTTTTTGGGCTGTGGCCATCCTGGAAAGGTGACCGCCACAGGTGCCAAGGTGACAATCGTTCAAAACACGTTTAGCCTCCTCGTGAATCAGACATCGCAAAAGGATGGTGTCAATACCGTGGTGATACAAAGTGTCGCCGAGGATGATATAACGGCGAGAGTGGTGACGAATGCCTCGACGCTCTTCGCGAGAGATGTTGGGATGAAAACGTTAGGTTTGAAGGTAGAGGAGAATGTCTCCGTACCAAGGATCAAAGGTGCTAATGAGGAAGAGAGATTCGTCAGGGAGAGAATCTCTAGGTTCGATGTTTTCATCGGCACGGGGGAGAGCACAGATGAGCTTGGCAAACACCGGGGATTTTTTGGCTTTAGCCTTCGTAAACTCAAGATCGAATTCTTGAAGAATAATGATCCATTTTGAATCTTTTCCCCCAATTACTTGACGTGTCAAGACGTGGTACATAGGGTTGGAGTCTGCAATTACCGTGGTGGTGCGTAGTAAGATGTAGTGGCGGAATCTTTGGACAGCGATGACGACTGCCAGGGCCAGTTTCTCAACATGCGAATATCTGAGTTCGGGTCCAGATAAACTCTTGCTCAAATAATAAATCACATGTTCTTCGTCGTTGGGGTCTTCTTGGACTAACACCATCGCAATGGTGGAAGTAGAAGCAGCCAAGTAAAGCATATAATCCTTTGTATATTCGGGAGGATGTAACAAAGGAGCGTGGGTCAAAGCATGCTTGAGAGTGTCGAATGACCGTTGAGCAGCATCATCCCAGAGGAAAGGGACGTTCTTTTGCAGTAACCGCATAGATCCTTTAGTGATCTCGGCATAGTTGCAGATGAAATGGCGAAGAAAGTTTGCTTTGCCTTGCAAACTTTGGAGTTGGGTTAAATTGGTAGGTGGGGGTAAGGCTAGGATGGCCTTGATTTTTAAGGGATCCACCCTGATCCCGTCTTTGGAGACAATGAAACCGAGGAGTCGACCAGATTCGACAGCGAAAATGCATTTGTGTGGGTTCAGACGAATATGATAGAATCGACATCGAAGAAAAATTGCCCGCAAGTGATCGATGTGATCGGATCGATTGGATGAATGGGCAGGTAAGTCATCAAGGTAAGGTTCCGCGATATGCTTGATGTCGTGGAAAGTGTATGACATGGCTCGCTGGAAAGTAGCACCAGCATTTTTAAGGCCAAAAGGTATCTTTCGGTAGGCGAAAGTACCCCAAGGGCAGATGAAGGCTGTCTTATGTTGATCAGCAGGTAAGATTTCAATCTAGTTATATCCAGAAAATCCATCCATGAAAGAGAAGATTACGCTCCCTGCACAATTATCGATGATTTGATCGATGAAGGGTGTAGGGTAATTGTCCTTGGGACAAGCTTTGTTGAGATCTCGATAGTCAACGCAAACACGGATGGTCCCTTGTTTCTTAGCAACCGGAACAAGGTTGGAGACCCATTCGGTTAAAGGGACGGAATAGATGAAGCCAGATTTTAGAAGTTTTTCAACTTCTGCCTTTATAGCTGCGATTTTCTTAGGATGAACCGGGCGGAGATTTTGTCGAATCGGTTTCACATCAGGGTAGGTTTTAATTTCGTGTACGACGATTGAAGGGTCGATCCCTGGCATTTCCTCATAGCTCCATGCGAAGACATCGCGGAATTCTTTAAACAAAGCGGTGTAAGAGACTACTTCATCGGGTGTGCAATTAGCACCTAGGTTAATGTTTTCCACGAAACCTTCTTTGATTGAAATGTCAATCATGATCGCAGTAGAGATGTTACCCATGTTCCCCTCAGAGAGAGTGTCCTATGTGAGGATAGGAGATTGCGGAGCATCGGTAACATCGGGAGGGAAGACAGAGTGTATGTCTTAGTGAATTCCTTCCAAAGGTGGAAGAAAAGAGGATCGATGGTGGTTGTCATCTCAGGGAAGATCGTCAATGCTAAGCATTTCTATAATAGATTCATCCGAAGGAAAAATTTGGGAAATGTAATCAACGGCAGACGACAGGGAATCCAACCATGAGGGCACCGAGTAAGCATCGGGTGCCAATGAATGTGAAGTGTTTGAAGAGGGAGAGGAAGATTGAATAGCTACGTATGCAACCTCGGCTGGGCTCAGTGGCATAGTGTCACCGAGCACATCGAATTCCAAAGGACTAGGCACAATCCAAGGATCAGATGATTCCAAGGATTGATAAGGCATAGTCGAAATCATATTGATGGCGGAAATATGATGTGCGGTAGGTGGAAGTGGTGTAGGGAAGGTACCCATGAGGCTAGAATCTTTCAATAAGCCAACACCAACGCTTTCATACGTAACCGGGTGGTCTCCCAAAAAGGGAATGTTGTTGGTAGCGGGGATGCGAGCGTCGGGTGTGAAAAAATCAAGCTAATCGATGGTAACAATTTTGCCTTGATGGGGGAATTGTACACATCAAAACACCGATGAGGCAACGACAGTCATAGCATAGAACCAACTTCTTCCAAGTAGTAGGTTGTAATCAAGGGGAGCATCGACCACCCCGACGTCAATGGTAACAGTTTTTCCACCCAACTGAACAGCTAAGGATTGTAATAATCCGTGAGGATGAAAACCTCGTCCGTCGAAGGCGCATAACATGGTAGTGGATTTGTTAAGGGCAAGTGATTTCAAGCCTTTCCAGCAGGCTAGAGACATGACACAGGTAGAGGCTCCCTCATCCAGGATAGTCCAGTGGATTTGTTGATTGTGAACAACAACATCGATTTGGAAAGCTAGTTGGTGGGAGAGTCGTGGTTGATGATCATCCAGATTAAACGTGAGGTTGTTTGATGACTCAGGATCAAAAGCGTCGATAGTGGCTAAGAGTGTTCTACATTGGCTGGGGTAGTGTTGTAGAACTTCCAAGGCGGACATGGCACACGGGGCTTGGGCCAAATCTTCTACAATGTTGTAGTTTTGGGCAGCCCGTGAATTAGGATTAAAAGTAAATTTTCGGATGGTACTCTTAGGAGGGTGTAAGATAGAGTCAAAAGAAGGTTTTTCAATCTGAAGTGGCCTGGATGGAGGGTTAACAGATGGAGGATTAACAAAGGATGGTAACGGTTCTGGTGAAGAACCATTAGCAGTCTTCGATTTATCAGGTTTAACTGGTGTGTCGTATGTCACAGAGCGAGTGGTTAGATTAACCCCGTTAAACATGTAAATGTGGGCACTTGTCAAGGCCTCATCATGGGGTTGGTTGGAACTGCCCCCCGGCATGGGGGTTTGGGCAACCAAACATTGTTGCTGTGGAAATGGCTGAGTGAGTACAGCAGGTTGTGAATTTCCTTTGAAAAGTTTGGCCACTTCATCGYGATGTGGACAGTCTCGAGTGTAGTGATCGTCACCACAAATGAGACATGGGAATTTCGGTTTTCATTGTGGTTGTTTTCCAGCAGTAGGAGTTTGCGGTTGGGTTTTAGGTTGTTCGTTGTTATTGTTTTTATTTGGTTTGTTTCTCGCTTTCTTCTTGCCCCCAAGTTGTTGTGAAGGGGTTGATTGGACTGCATTCACATCAGAGACCTGTGTTGGAGGGGGGGTGGAAGAGGGTGCAGTCGAGCTGGGAGCAGCCGTCGAAGCGGGCTACTAAATCGTTCCAGTGGAATGGGTAGTAGATTGGATTTTGATAGAGCCAATAACTCCATCCGCATGCGAAGCAGTCGATGGTTTGGATGGATTGTTAGTGGCACGGGTAGCGTTCGGTATCAACTCGTACAGAGTACCAGATTGTGAATAGACTAAGTCTAAGTACTGAGCTCGGGTAATGGCTTCTTCCTCGGTGACTACACCACCCATGGCAACGTCATGAGCAATCTGGGGTAACAACGATTTAGTGAACCATTCTGCTAACAATTGGTTGGGAATGACCGCTTTGATTAGCCTTCGTCGTCGTCTCCATTCATGAATATGGTCGGAGATGTGTACGGAAGTCGTCTGACGAAGGGAGGTTAATAGTTCAGTACCCGTCTCGTATCAAATGGGTAGTTGGAAGTGTGTGAGGAAGGACATGGCGAGGGAGTTGAAATCGTGAAAAGATGTGCGTGGTAATTCAATATACCATTTTGCTGCGGAACCCGTAAGTGTTCGTTGGAAAAGATGCAACTGAATCGAATCGTCCATGAGGGAGTTGGATGAACACCACAAATGGAAAGTCATCACGTGGTTGTTCGGGTCTTCTCCAGACTTTCCGTCGAATTTTGGGATATCAGAAGGAAGTTTAGCTGGAATAGCTGGCCAAACCGGAGAATGATAGATAGGATCATTCGTTAACCGAGACAAGTCTGGAAGGTCCAGGGTAGCTAGAAAGGGTAGTTGTCGATTAACCTATGGGTAATGTTGGTGTGGCAGAGGGACACCAGTGGGGCCCATTACTGGGTTATGTGGATAATTATAACTCGTGGGCCCTCTCATGTGAGGTTGGTTTTGACCAAGGTACATAGGATTTGAGGTGTTTTGAGAATCATATGTGAGCGGAGGATAACCGGATGGGTTTTGTGGGTTATAGGGTGGGTTTGGCATTTGTCCATAAGGGGGTTGTTGCGGAGTCTGAGCATTTTGTCCGGCCGAGAACTGTGGGTTTCCTTGAAAAAGGACGTTCCACGGATTGGGTGCGGCGGACACATTTTGTCCGAGTGGTTGATGGTAGACTCCGGCTTGAGGCTGCCCCCCGAATGGAATTTGTCCTTCGATGGGAGGATGCCCCCCAGCTTGAGGTAGAGTTCCTGGGATTTGAGAACCAGACGTAAATGACTGATTGGTACCGCCGAGAGGATTAGGACCACCAAGACCGGTCCCTCTGGGTTGTTGGATAGGTATGGAATTTCCCGGTATAACTTGGGTGGTAGCTTGGGCAGTGGTGGCAGCGGAAGCATTCAGTGCCCTAAATCCAAAAGGGAGTGTAGGTCTTGGTGTTACGGGTGTGCCAATCGGAGCTTGATTAACCACCGCATTACCGGCGGGGATAGTTGGAACGTGCGGGACCATTGTAGAATGGGCCGTCTGGAGGGGAATAGTAGACCTTGGGCCAACGGACAGTATGTTTGGACCAACGGGTGGTGTGGCTGTAAAAGTGGTGGTACTGGTAAAGTGATTTGGAGGTACAATGTAGGAAAAAGGTATGTCGGCACCTTCTCCAGTTCCGTAGAGATCTCGCACCAAGCGTGGTGGACTTCGAACGATGTCTGCGGTCCAAAAAGGGTCATCGGCTAAAGGGTTTTGAGAATACCCAGCCGGAATGTCAGAAGGATTGACGACAAAAAATTCTCCAGTGGAATTCAGGTGGAGGATATGTCGTTCATATCCCTCCGGAATGCGATAAGCTTCTGGAGATTCTGACACAATTCGAAATTTCTCCAAAGGAGTGGGAACTTCTTCCTGGGAAGTTGTAGTATTTTGAACCTCGCTCTGTTGAGGAGATTCCTTTGTAGAATGAGGGGGTAAAGGGGTGTTTCCTTCCATATTTTCTAGAGGAAGTCCCTGTAGCCTCCGCGAGTGGCGTGGAGGGTCAATGTTGGCGAAAAAGAGTCAGTGAAAGAAATCTATGGCCAACTAACGAAAAGAAACAGCACATGCTAAAAAATCTAATAATCACAACCAAGCAAACAGGACCTTCTTTTGATGACCGTACTAGTTGGTGATGAAATCCAACATTGCGTGATCAAGTCCAGAAGGGGCAGGGATAGGGTGGAACAGTTACAATGGTGACCTGCTTAACGGACTTACGCCTTGGTGCAAGCTTCCATGCAGTAATTGTGGATTTACCCTCCAAGGAGCCCGAGTGAGTTTGACCAATGTCTGCTCCAGGTACAGTGAGACTTCCTATCACCGTCACCTTGTGTAAGACCCTAAATATTATGGCCACTAAGGTTACCAATTCGCAGTCATCCCCTGGGCAAGAACAGTCGACAGTCCGATCCGAACATACGGGCAGGGTATCGAGCCTGAAATTAACTACAAGGCTTCCGCACAGTAATTGTGGATTTACCTCGAAATGATACCCATAATATGATCTGACCACCACAATCAGTTAAACCATGGAGGGTTAGTCCCCGTAGCTCAGCCGAATGAGACCTCGTGCGTAACCCCTATGTGAGAGGGGGATCCCAGGCAGAATTATACAACAATTGGATTTGACTCTCCCTAACTCAGGATGCTAATGTTTGTTTTGGAAACTTTGGAGAGTTATGCTCACAGCCTATTCCAAAGTACTAAGCCTAGTCTACTGTTGGTGGAGGATCCTAGAAAAGAAAAAGTTCTAAATAATTTTTAATTAGCATTGATTTTATGGCTGTTCTTTACGCAAAAGGAGTGCATGGAAGTGAAACGAATGGAATTATGACTTAGTCCCCAAAATGCATCAAATATGATAAGCAGTCATTTCTTTTCTATGAACATCTATCTAAGGGAGAGAGAGAGTCCTTTTCACTAACAAGCACGAATAAGGAGTGTCCTCGAACAATTCTCAATCAAATCCTGATGTGATGCTAAAACGTTTTTAGATGCCTTCTAACATGCACAATCAATCATGCAGATGCTTTTTATTGTTTGCATATGAATAGTGATCAATTCAACACAATGCTCGTCTTGCTAATTATCTTTTGTATGAATGAAAATCAAACTAGCACAAGCAAAAGTCATACAAACAATACACCCTTTCGTTGCAATCAAAACGAAAAGAGAAAGAAAAGAAACAATCGAAGAGAAAACAAACTTCATACCCAAAAGAAAGAGTTGAAGAACAGTGATCTTGACTAAAATCAAGATGAAGAGGTCTGCAGGCCTTTGATGACCCTCACCAAGGTTTTTGTTCAGTTGATGAGGAGAGAAAAACAATGCATGGGTTTCAAACTTCACTCACCAGAAAAACTCAAAGTCAATAGTGAAGAAGGCTACAAAATCCAAATAGTAAGATGTTTGTTCTTCAAGCAAAAG
>JASDQU010193830.1:5857-19764 GCA_032191745.1 Picea mariana | reverse complement strand
TAATAATAAAGGAAGGACCTGGAAATTTCTCTGGTGGACGTAGCCCACACTGGGTGAACCACGTAAATCTGTGTCTCTCTTGTATTGTGTGTCTTCTGTGTTTTGTTTCTTCATTTGTTTTATTTTATTTCTCCGCGGTCCTATTTTTCTAACACTTATAGACTCAATATACCCCCACACATGCTCATTTACTCAGTAGTGAATGTGAAGAATATCAAACTCTATGATTCTTCGATGTTGGATCAGGAGGACGAGAATGCCTTACCTTCCATAGAGGACTAAGCACTAGATGCTCATGTAGAGTTAGAATAAGGACATAATTTTGCAGAAGCGGTCCACAACTACAAGACAATGCCAACATGACCTTTGGTAGATTGGGTTGAAAGGAAAGCTTCCAGGAAAAGAAAAGTGGTACTCTAGGGAGAAGGTAGAGGAAATATTTCCTCACCTCATTTAGTAAATATTTTGGGAACCAAAATCCTCCCCAAATGGGGAGGTATGATCTAAATTGGATCATTATATTATTTTTCATTTATATCGATGCCTTCAAAGTGGAAAAAATTAGAGGAATCAACTTGTAGAGCCATTTTAGTGGCAGGTCCTATTTTGGAAAATTGGGGTCTGAAACCTTCGAGATCCATTTTGAGGCATTAAATTGAGTTTTTTGGGGTTCTATTGTCTATAATTTATGCAAACTGCTATGACATTGTTCTACACTTTGATACCTTTCCAATGATGCATACCATGCATCAATCAGAGTTCATATGAAAAACGTTATTCCTCCCACAAGATGACCTATTGTGTTAACCACCATGGTACAAGAAGATGCCACGTGAGTCCCCATTAGTCATGCACCATATGGTTTGGATACTTAAGGAAATAAAGAGGGACCTAAAGTGATCCATAAATACATACCTGATTAGGAGATTGATCTATTCAGAGTAAAAAAGAGCTGGATGAATGAATTGGGGTCCCAACCTTCCTTCCTTCTTGCTTGAGGCTATCCAAATGAGGTATTTTAAGAAGATTCTAGAAGCTTCAAAACCCTACCACAATTGAGGGTTGAGGAAGTCAAACACCTATCCCTAGATGGATATCAGGCTATGTTAAGTACCATACCACTAAGAGGAGAAGGGGTTCCATTCTATGTTATTGTATTTGGTTCCATAACATAGCATAACAATTGGGAGTGAGAAATTAGAGAGTATAAGAGAGGGGGTTAATGTTTTGTAGTAGCCTAATAGGCCACATGTATTAGGTAACATAGAGAGTTCCTTCTCCTTTGTACTTGCATTATTTTCATACCAAAGAAAAGAGAGTAGAGAAACCTCACCTTCTAGATGGATTTTCTCTCGTAATGGTTTCCTAGAGAAAATATTTGTGTTATCTTGTGGATGATATGAGATTGTATTTTATTGTTCTATATTTTATACATTTTTTCTATTTCATGCTTAAGCAGAAAATTGGTAACAAAATATCTTGGAATCTAAAGGAATTTAACCTTCATAGTGTTGATTTCAGTTTTATTTATCATATCTGTTGTGACGAATTGTTCCAATAGAATATCCACTAGAACAAGATTCTAAAGGGCCATCCATGACATTAGAAGAGAATGAATATGTGGAATTTAAGGTGTCCAAGCTTGAAGAGAAAATAACAAGTGATGCTACAATGGTAAAGAAGCTTGACATCTTGAATATGGTAACTAAAAACAAATTCCAAAATTTTAATATGTTATCAAAGATAATCTCAAGGACACGAGGGCAAGCCTTTTTAAGGAGCTAAGATGCATTCTTACCCTAAATTTGCCTATTTAAGAATATGATAAAGAGAAAAATATGGTTAAGTCCCAGTCACATATGGAGAAACTTTAACACATTTAGAGAACAAGAGGATTGAGTCTTGGACACCTGACCATTCATCATTCCAAGATCTCAATGGTCATGGATTGAACTCGAGACCAAAGAAGTACTTGATTCCAAAAATAAATGAGGAAGATTGATGGTAATGATCTGATAATATGGATATTATATATGGAGAAATTTTTTGATCTACGCCAAGTGCCAACTTTACAAAAGGTAACTATTGCATCCTTGTTGGACATGATGTCAATTAAGGTTAATATGGTCAATGTTGGACATGGTGTTATGAAATTAGCATTGATGTCAAAGAGAGTCAATATGGTAATAATTATAAATGGATAATACAATATGGATCCATACAAGTCATAGATAGAAGAATTAATAAGACATGGTTTATTAAAAGTGGCACTCAAAATGAGAAATGTCTCAGCAAAGGTATGTTGTTCATCCTTGAAGATATCATGAAAAAATTTACAATGGAACTCTGTCTAGTTTTATGCCTATGTCTTTACCATCTACTGAAACAATGAATACAACATTGGCACAAATTGTTTCCTTAGATCATTGTGTTAGTGCTATTGTAACAATAACCACTAGTAAACTTCGATATGTGATAGGATTAACATCTTCCCTCCAGGCCATATCTCAAACATTTTTTAGTGTCTACTACATTAAGTCCGTGTCTTCACTGAAAAGACAATCGTCAACACAAGAACATAAAAATTATAGAAAACTAAAATTTTCTCTCTCAACCTATGATTCCAACAAGCGTCGAGACTACCCTAGCAGAGTTGGGGGTGACACTTAGAAAATGTTGCATACAAATGAAATCAGTTGGTAGAGTCTATAGTGATGATCAAAATTGACGTTGATGATCAGAATGGGAGCATGATCAGATGGGCCAAATCATTTTCATGTTTGAACACACACTAAAGTTAATGGAAGAGGGTAGACGTGAAAGTATATTGTGCTAAATTTAACTATCCATGTGTCAGCATTAATTTTTATCGCTTTTTGGCTTGGGATTATTTCGAGTCCATTTTTCAAATGCGAAATTCATGTGGACCGTCCACTCAATAATTGATTAAATCCAAACTGTTGATTTGATTGGCTCCTAGATAATCCTAGACCATCCACTCAACACTTGATCAAGTCTGAACTATCGATTTTATTAGTTACCAGGTAAGCATTGTTTGCGTTCACTCTCAGTCAAATGCCAAAGTCATATGGAATATGAAGTTGTGATGGGTTAAATTGCTAGCCGGGATATCACTTGGTCATAATGTGTGGGCACTTGGTGAAAGGAGAAGAAGTGCCTATGGGCTAGAGTATAGATCAATCCTTGTGCCTTGTTTATCTATCTATTGGTCACATCATTTAGTTCTATGGGAAAAGGGGCCAAAATATTAGAACCTACTCAATGTTCGATACATGAAAGGGACTAGAGAGAAAATTAAAGCTTGAATCTAATCTATTGAAGAATCGAGGAAGCAATGGTATCATAGGATCAAAACACAAGAGTCAGTCCATACCTGTGATTGACTAATAAGGCATGCAAATCATACAAATTCAAATAAAGGAGTCAATCCATATAGATGCAAATGGGCTTACAAACTGTAATTGAAGATATTTTTACATATAATAATAAACAAAGGATGGAATTTGTTCTTAATGAAAATGACAACATTATCATTATTTTATTAATAAATGGAAAGACACATTGGTTCATTTTATCTCTTACAAAGAGACACATTGGTTCAATGTCATACACCTTTTTAAAGTCTATATAAACAAATAAATATGGTGAAGAAGAGTGGTGTCTCTGAGAGAAAATTAGAAGATCAAAACAGAGGTAGAGTCCAAGGAAGAATTCGAAACTTGAAACATACAAATGAAGTGAGGGTGGAAGGAAGGAGAAAGGGAGTATTGGAGTCCTCTACAGGTTGGAGCTTGAACAATAGGGAGTTGCAGCTTCCTCAAGTTGGTGCTTGAAAATAGAGGATTGTAGTCCTCTACAGGTTGGACCCTAAACAATAGAGAGTTGCAGATTTCTCAAGTTGGTCCTTGAAAATAGGGGATTGGTGTCTCCTTGAGTAGGCTCTCAAAAAGAAAGGAGATTGGTGTCTCCTACAAGTTGTAGCTTATAAAATAAATATAAATGTTATGATTGTTACATTTAAAATTCAGTGTATTGTACTTCCTTGTTGATCAATTGTTATGGTTAATAAATTTAATAATTAGGAATTGATTTAAATTGTTAAAAAGAAGAAATAATGATTCACCCCCCTCTCAGTATTGGACAATATTTCAACAATCCTTGTATTCAAAACTTGATCAATTTCTGTGGCACAAATGGATTTGTTACCACAAAAAAGACTATTGTCTCTTGGTCTATTTTTATTGATGAATTGATAGCACATTATGGGGATATTAAGAACAACACATTCTTTAGAATCATAGAGGATTATTAGAATTGATGGATCATTACTACAATTTTATCAACAACTATGGTAAAAAGTAGCACCTCTAATAATGTTATTGAAAAGGGATTCATTTTCTTGGACTCAAGAAGAAACCCAAGCTTTTGAAAAACTTAAGGAGGCTATCTGTAAAATTATTATCTTAGACACACCTAACTTCACATTTTTTTTTAATTATGGAGTGTGATGTCTCAGGGCATGACATTGGTGCAGTTTTAATGAAAGAAGGACAACCCCTTTCCTCTAAAAATTGTTAAATTAATGGAAATAACTTGCTAAAAATTATTTCTTAGAAGGAGATGTTGGTCATAATACACACAATTAAGCAATGGTTCCCTTACTTAATAGGATTAACCTTGAAGGAAAAAACATATAATGATAGTGTAAACTAATTCTTGGAACGATCATTATCTTATAAGATAATACTGTGAGTATTCAAGTTTATATTTATTCTTTTGAATATGCTTTGCCTCCAAAAAATAACCTCCATAATCATTCTACATTCATGGAGAAGGAGTAACTATATGCCTCCTTTATTTAATTTGGCTATGTGGGTTGAAGACCACATGCAACACCTCTTAGAAAATTCACTAGTCTAGTTTCTAAGTTTCCCATGTGGATGTAGAAGCAGTCTACCACTCTTTGTTGTTTCCTACTCTTCATTTCACATCCTACATGTCCTCTAGTCACGTGAATGTAAAATTATAGGGATGAGTGGTTACATCCACATCACAAAATCCCATGCAACTTCCATTACTATTGTTTTCTCCATATTTTGAATCCCACAAGACTACACATATGCATCAATACTTGAAACTTCCACTACTATCAGATGTTCCACATTCTACATGTTCCATGACTATGTTGTTGCAGGAGCATGTTGTAACTTCCACCCTTCTCATTTTCATCATGATATTTCTTTGGTGCATCCTTTGAAATCCTCCTCAATATTATAATTCAAATCCCAACAAGGAAGGGGATATTTCATACCAATTGATGGATACTTCGCATAATCAAAGGTTGGCTAGCCATTTAAAATAAACACTTCAGATGAAACACAAGGCTTACATACAAAAGCAGGTTTGAAAACCTTATATTCCACTTGAAATATTTTTTGCATATTGGCATATGGCATATAGCCACACTAATATGCACATATGATCAAACTAGATAAGGCCTTCACCATCCCCTCTAAAGTAATATCATTAGGTCTACATCAGACCTGTAAATTGCTATGGATATTTTGTTGGAATAATTTGTCACAAAAAATATTACAATGTTCTGAAATATCTTATTGTGTAGTAGTTTAATTTATATTTATATTTAATATTAGTATCTTAGAACACAAGCTACTGAAATAAACTAAAACTAAAATGAAATAAGCTAAAAAAATAACACACCATCCACATAATGAATAGAATATGTACCCTAAGAAAATCCAATATTGGAAAAAACAAGTTAGAAGGTGAGGCCTAT
The DNA here is from genome assembly GCA_032191745.1 of Picea mariana. NCBI lineage: Eukaryota > Viridiplantae > Streptophyta > Pinopsida > Pinales > Pinaceae > Picea > Picea mariana. The sequence goes on along the minus strand of JASDQU010193830.1, from coordinate 13,946 downwards.
GCCTTTATATTTTCTTCTCAATTATGAAATTAAAATACAAAGAAAGTGCACTCACTATGGAGTTTCCATGGACATTATGGCTTATATAGATACTACTAGATATTCAACTTCCTCTTTTTCTCTTTGATATCCCACTCTCAGTGTTCTATTAAAGCACGAAACAATAAACAACATAATAACAATGGAACCTCTTCCTTTCCTAGTGGCCCAACATTTAACATAGCCTGATATTCATCTAGGGTTAGGATTAGGGTTACGTTTTTTGCATGCCCTAATACCCAATTAGGGTTAGAGTTTTGGACCCTCCAAAATATTATTGAAAGTTCACACGTGAATAGATCCACATGTGTGATAAATGAAAGATGATGTGACATCCATTCAATATCATGGAGGTCAACAAGATAGGTCAACTTGCAGGAGGCATAACTTCTACATACAAAATTTGATTGAGGTGATCTTCATGTCATTAGAAATATCTCTATGTGTAGAATAGCATCGAGAGTTTGGATTTATTTTTTCACAAACTTTTGACCCCAAATATGAAAATTTAGGGTCTCAAATAGGCTCTATAAGTTTTTGGACCCTAAATCACCAAAGTGGGGCTTGCCCCTAAAATGGTTCCTACAAGCCAATAACTCCATTTTTTCCACCTAGAAGGTACCAAAATATATGATCAATTTTACAATGATCCATTTTCAATCAACATTGTTATCACAATTTGAATGCAAACACATGACAACGGTTTGAGTTATAAAGGCATGCAACCTATCCATTCATCAACAACCATTTATGAGCTTGAATGCATTATACTATAGAGTTGTTCAAATTATAAGTGGAATACAACCTATTAGTGCAAACAATATGTATACTCCTAATGAATATATAATAGAATCTCCAACCAATAAAATCTAAGGCGTTTAAGTTCCACAAACATAAGCATGCAATTGTGAGTTCTAATTTATTTTTTTATAAGAAAAACACAACAAAGGACAAACAACCATTCAAACTCTACATAAATTTACAACTAACTATTGATGCAAGTTAGCATCCAATGTTTTTATCATGAATTTCCATTTCATTTTACACATAAGAAAAAAAAACTTAACACCAACATATAATAAAATTCAAATAGAGAGATGGAACAATTATATTTAAACAATATAGTTCAAGGAAATTGGTTACTAGTGGGAAATTTTACATGCAACCATAGGAAATCCTTTGTGGATACCACCCCAAATCTAGGCTATGAAGCCATTGTGGTGAAAGTAACTACTCTAGGACACTTAGGTTTCTCACTCAGCCCTAATTTCTCTAAAGCTTAGAAAAACAAATTACCACAAAAACTATAGGTAACCATCCAACTAGCCTAGCCATGGAAGTCACTTCCAATACCCACCCAACACAAGAAAGAGAGACCTTCAAATATATTATTCCCTTCATTTTCTATTCAAGGTATACAAAAGGGGTCAAACATGTTGTCTTCCTTAAGTATAACCCAACATAGCTGATTCATGGCTCTTGAACACTCAATGAGTAGTGATCTATAAGGAAATGGGTAGGTTTCCTATCATCCCAACCTCTATGCTTCTCTGTAGCTTTCCATCTATATCCCAAGTCAAATTTCTTCTCTTTTATCTCTCCTTAACCACTCACAAATCCCCCCCTATAGTCTTCAACATGAAAGTATAACTTATAAATGCATAAGTGAATGGTTGTTGTATGAGTGGGGTATCTATGCCCATGAATGGAGTTGAATGAGAATGGATGGAATATAGGATGTTCTATATTGAATAAGCCAATAGATTGGTCCATTTGAATGCATGAAGAGAGGGAATAATAAAGGAGATAATTTGAATTCCAAAAAGGTTTGAATTCCTATAAAGATGGAGTCTCTTACACTTCTCATGACTTTTATGTTGAAAGATTAATTAATTATCGAAAAAGATTATTTAATTATTGTAGGGATAATTAATTATTGAGATTAGTTGTCATTGATGTCAACCCTTGAAAAATGTTTCATGTCAAAGTAAAGTGCAGTAAACAAAAAAAATTAATTATTGTAGGGATAATTAATTATTGCAGGAATAATTAATTATTGGAGGGATAATTAATTATTACAGGGAAAAGTAAAGTGGGAGTAAATAGAAAATAACAGGTTGCATGTGCTTTGAATGTGAGTTGCATGCCATCATGAGTTACATGTCATTAATAAATTTATCTTTATAACACATAGAAGAGTCCGTTGCACATCACTTATGTGTATTCACTTTTGAGAGTACAGGTTGGTGATCTGAGGCAGTGATTCAAAGACAGAGAATTCAAGTGAATTAAGAAGTTTGCAGGAGTTGAGAGTAAGGATAATGGGTTTCATACAAGAATTCCTTGAGTATATCTGCAGGTTTCAGGAGGAAAAGAGTAGACATCTGCGGGCTGTAGTGAGGAAAAGCATAGATACCCATAGGAAGAAAATACACACAATCAAAGACCTAAAAGGAAAACTTGTGGAAGATCAGGGATCTAAAAAGTCAGTTCAACTACAGTCTAAATTTAAATCTTCCTATGTGTGTTAAGGAGTTATTTTAAAGAAATCAGGAACATGTATGTCTCAATAATTCATAAGTTGTTGATTTGGAGAATTATCTTATGGATTTTGGCATGAGGAATAAGTGGTTACACTCTTGATGAGATATTAATATCATAAGTAGCAGAAAAAGAGGTATTGGAAGCAACAACAATAATAGGTTATCAGTTACAACAAATAAGGTAGTGACAAGGTTGTCTACATTTATATTTCAGGGCGGTTGGACGAGGTAAGGAAAGGGGATTGTAGCCAGAAAATCAGGGAGTTTGAGATTCCTTTAGGTTGCAACTTGTAAATAGGGGGTTGAAGCCTCCTTCCAGTTATAGCTATAGAAATAGGAAGTTGGTGCTTCCAATGAATGTAGTCTTTGACAAATAAGAAATTCATTCCATGTTTTTTTCTTGCATTGGGTTTCCACATAAAACTTTAGTGCACTATGTTTATGTGTTGTTTATGAATTGATGTATAGTACTGATGCTATATTGAATGTTGATTGAATATAATTGAATATTTATATTGTGGTTAAAGAAAGAAAAGTACTAATACCGATTCACCCCCCTTCTCAGTATTCCAACATTTTACTAAATCCCCATTCTCATAACTATGTAAGACATACTTTCCCATCAACCACCACCCGCATTCAATAATTGGTGGTTGGGCCTTTAATGAACTTAGGATTATTTATCAACCCCCTTTCCTCTCCCCCTCTAGTGGAATCATAACACATTTTGAGTTCTCACAACCAACCTTGGACTTTTATATTAGTTTTTGAGCTAATATTTACATATCATGAAAATACCATGGAAAGTCTACGTCATGGTAGGTCGAAGAATCATAGGGAATCTTCCACAAGTGTCAAGCATAATAATGGGTCCTTGTTTCATAATAATAAAATTCATGTGATGAGTATATTTCCTAAAATTGATTTGAGTAAATTCAACGGATCAAATCTAGTAGGATGACTGGACTAGACAAAACAATAATTTTCTCTCTAGGGTATTAAAGATGAGTAGATACAAATTCAAATGGGGGTGTTCTATCTAGATAGGGAGCATTGGTAATGGTGGAAATGGCATAGGAAGGAATATACAGAGTAAATTACTCAATTTTTGAAGGCCATCTACGTTGGATTTTAAATCAATACCCATTTGTAGGGATGTTGACCAAGTTTCATCAAACCAACACAATGGAAGACTTTATTTATTCTTTTGAGAGATTGGAAATCTACACAAATGAATGAGCGATGTCCCACCCTACTACTTGGTTGTAGGCCTTTAAACTCACTAGGAAGGCCTAGATGGTGATCAAAACCTATAAAACACGACCTAATTTTGTTCCCCAATTTCATGTTACTCCCTTGTGCCTACAACCACTCCACCTAATTCTTAGCCCATGAGGTTCCACAATTTGACCTTGATGGAATTATTTGAACCTAAGTGTCTCAAATTTTTCTATTATTGTGATGAAATTATTTCAAAGGGAATAAAGGTAAGGGACACAAGTTATTTTTCATAGACATTCCCTCCTCAATCATGTTTGATGGAATTTCAGAAGATGACACAAGCGAGCCTGAGTTGGCCTAGACTCCACATGATGATGTACCCACTTTGGAGCCTCCTTGTGAGGAACCAAAAATTTCCCTCCATTCTTTATCAAGAATTTAATCTCTCTAGACCTTGAAGTTAGTTGTTAACATCAAGCACAAAAAGGTGATTATTTGAATTGAAAATGATAACATAGATAGTTTTATTTATCAGAGGAAAAAAATAAACCCATTTTTATGTCCACATAGTGCACAATTTTTAAATCATGAGAGTCAATGGAGGTGTGATGAAATTGGTGGTAAGTGTGAGAATGAGAAACTCCAAATGGGGGAATGTTTTTTCAAATCAAACATTTTTTCTATTGAAATGGGAGGATGTGATGTAATTCTTAGAGTATAATGGATATGGACGTTGAGCCAAGTTATAATGGATTTAAAGGAGTTTTTTATAAGGAGGTTCATAAACGCACCTTCAAAGCTCTCTAGTCTGGTTCATTAGAAATTATTAATTATGACCTAATGGAAAATCTATTAGAGAAAGGATACTTAGGATTTATTACCCAATTCAGTGCCATCCATGTTATGGATAGCTACCCATAGGAAATTCATCTTGATTTGCAATTGGTTTTGAAATCAACAGGTCTTTAAAACATACAATGACTTAGATCCTTCACATAGTGAGCATGAAGATGGTATGCCATTGATTCCATGTAATCAAATACCTAATGTACATCCTTATTGACATCCTTTTACAACAAAAAATGAAAATTAAAAGATAATTCAGGAACTATTGGAGGTCGGCATAACACATCCTAGTACTATCCCCTACTCTTCTTTAATCATCATGGTATTGAAGGTGTATTGAAGAAATAAGGAAACTGATACATGTTCTTAGAATTTTATTCTCTTAATTATTTGGTGGTAAAAAATAAATATCCTAAGCCAACCATTGACGACCTCTTGGATGAGATTTATAGCACAACAAGACTCTTCATTAATTTGGACCTTCACTTTTGGTATCACCAAATGAAGGAGGTAGACATTCCTAAAATGAATTTTTTCACACATCAAGGATATCATGAGTTTTTGATGATGCTTTTGGTCTTTACAATGCCCCATCCACTTTTTAAAGCCTCATGAAGAAGCTTTTTTAATGTTTTCCATGAAACAATTTTTTGTTGGTATTCTTTGATGATATTTTGATTTATTAGATATCATTTTTGGGATTAACTACGTAGAGTAAGTCATTAATATATGACCCATATCCATGAGTATTATTCACAATTGGCCAATAATTCTCATGATTTGAATAGTCCACTTAGCACTCATTGCATCGAGTGATACTCACAGGGGTGAAGAAGTGGGATTGAAACTAGTGAAATGGATCACATAGCATCAATCATCACTTCTGGGGCTTGCACCTAGTAACCAGGACTTCCCAGGTGGTCACCCATCCCAAGATGCCTTTGGTTCAAGCATGCTTGGCTATGGAGTTTTCCCCCACAATCAATCCCACTTATCTTGATACCCCATTTGCAAAACCTTAGAAAGTATTGTGCCTTATGGACTATCTAGTTAGAGCTCCCTTCACTCTTATTATTTAAGCATGGATGGGATTTCGTAGTGCAACATATTAGACATCATTTTTGGGATTAATTGCACAGAGTAATTCATTAATATATGGCCCATATCCATGAGTATTAGTCGCAACTGACTGATAATTCTCATGATTTGAATAGTCCACTTATCACTCATTGCATTGGGTGATACTCATAGGGATGAAGAAGTGGGATTGAAACCAGCGAAATAGATCACATAGCATCAATCATCATTTTCGAGGCTTGGACCCAGTAACTAGGACTTCCTAGGTGGTCACCCATCCCAAGACGCCTTTGGCTCAAGCGTGCTTAACTGTGGATTGCCCCCTCACAATCAAGCCCACTTAGCTTGCTACCCCATTTGAAAAAACTTAGAAAGTATTGTGCCTTATGGAATATCTGGTTAGAACTCCCTTCACTCTTATTATTTAAGCATATAGGGGCTTTTGTAGTGCAACATATTAGATATCATTTTTTAGATTAAATGCGTAGAGTAATTCATTAATCTATGACCCATATCCATGAGTATTAGTCACAACTAACCAATAATTCTCATGATTTGAATAGTCCACTTAATAATAATTTGTAACACCCTATTTCCCCCAGTCTGTAAAAATAACTATACTGGCCAAGAACTATGGCAAAGTCAAAGACGTGAATGTTTGATTTGATGGACCTTTGTATAAAAGGTTCGAGGAATGTAAATAATGTATGAATATGTGTTGCATGACCGCTGGGAGGGGGATGTGCTGAAAAAGAGACTACGATGGCTGATGAAAGGTGGTGGAAGGCACCTGGAATGGTGGCATTAACTTTCACAGAACCAATATCATATTGGTCTTTACCGGCTCAAAGACCAAAGATGCTCTCTGGCCCTGGAATGAATTACTCGGTTGGATGGTAGGTGGGGAGGCTCCTCATGCATTAATGAGAGGATGGGGGTGAACCGCCCATCCGTAGAAGCCCTCAGACCTGACCACAGTGGGGGAATTCGTGCCACACGTGACCTTGTAGAACAAGGCAAGAAAGGAAGTGTGGGGAGAAGGGAGAGTAGAGGCGATGGGGGATCACAAAAGAAAAGGCGGAAGGGAACTCTAGAGAGACAAAGAAGGTCCTGAACAGAGGAGAAGGAGAGTAACCTTCGTCCTTGACTTCCGTTGAGACGAAAGTAGAAGTTTGAACCTCAACATCATGGTCTAGCTCAGGGGTGGTTAGTGGTAAATCTGTTTGGAGTCACTGAGCCTACAGTTGGGTGGAAACGAGCACTCCTCTCAGAAGTTGCATCACACCTGGGGTTTTCTGATAAATGTTTATATCTTGTATCCTGAATTGAATATTTTGGAATTCATGCTCATTGTTTGTACACTCATAAATGGTTTCTGTATAGAAGTGTTTTCCTGGTGTTTTGATCGAAAATGGTGGATGCATGCTTATACTTGTATGACCATAATCGGTTTATATATAGAATGAACAAGTTCAGATTACAAGTCTGTTCCCTAGAGATTTGTCCCATTTACTTGACTCACACTATGCCCTGGTTTGATTTCCCCGAAGGTACCTCCTTCTGGGAAAGTTCCCTCGCCTTCTAGAGCTGGAGTAAGTTCCCTGAAAGGACTACCATTTTATTAAACCCATGAGTTTACTTCACAGAAGTTCATAGCTCAGTGATTTAGGAAGGCTTTTTAGTTTGGTCACAAAACCTAGGGATAATTACCTAAGAACATGCTAAAGGGTCATGTGATCTAAGTATGGAAACCTTGTACGAGAGAGAGTGGGTCTCTTAGGTTTTTGTGTTGTGGCGTTTCTACACCCGGGAAACCCAAGGGCAAGTTCCCTTGTATTCACTAGTCACTAAATCTCGATAGGTGAAACCTTGAAATGGTCTAGCATGAATAGGTTTTGGTGTTGTGGCGTTTCGTCACCCAGGATACCCAAGGGATAGTTCCCTTGTATTCACCAGTCATGAAATCCCGATAGGTGAAACCCCAAAATGGTCTAGCGTGAATAGGTTTTGGTGTTGTGGCATTTTGGCACCCAGGAAACCCAAGGGCAAGTTCCCTTGTATTCGACAGTCGTGAAATCCCGATAGGTGAAACCCTGAAATGGTCTAGTGTGAATAGGTTTTGGTGTTGCGGTGTTTCGGCACCCGGGAAACCCAAGGGAAAGTTCCCTTGCATTCGCCAATCGTGAAATCCCAGTGCATGAAATCCTGAAGTAGCTTAGCGGGAATAGTTTTCAGCATTTCGGTGTTTCGACACCCGTAAGTAAAAAGGGTAGGGACCCTCGCCTTCGCAAGTCGCGAAGTCCCGAAATGTGAAACTCCGAATCGGTGTAACATGAATAGGATTTCAGGTTTTGGGGTTTGAA
>JASDQU010193829.1:0-19073 GCA_032191745.1 Picea mariana | reverse complement strand
CTGCCCCCCTTCCTCCCACTTTCTCTCCTCTATCTCTCCTACATCTACCCCTCTCTCCTACATTTTCCTCTCTCTCTATCCCAAAGATGTCTTCCTCTCTCTCCCTCTGACACTCACACACTCTCTCTCTACCACCCTTTTATGCCTTCCTCTCTTTCCCTCCCACACTCTTTCTAGCTCCCCTATATGCGTTCCTCTCTCTCCCTCCCACACTTTCACACACGTTCTCTCTCTACCTCCCCTCTTTGTCTTCCCCTCTCTCCCTTTCACACTCTCACACACTGGCAAGTTTGGTACATTGCAAGGCAAGGCATGGTAAGACAAGACATGGCCTAGACCTAGACATGGAAAAGCATGGAAATACCTAGACCTAGACCTAGACCATGACCTAGACCTAGACGTTTCCTCACCACGCCTCACACTATCACAACCACTCTATCTCTATATTCCCCCTCTTTGACTTTCTCCCTCTCTCTCTCTCCATGTATTTCTCTCCTTCCTCCCTCTCTCTCTCCCCCTCCTTCCCTCCCTCTCTCTCTCCCTCCCTCTTCCCCTTTGTCCCTCCCTCCCCATATAACCCCCCTCTCTCTCTCCTTGTCGTCAGTATCAGTCTCATTCTTAGTCTCACTCTCCCTCTTTCCCTCTTTCTCATTCTAGCTCCTTCTCTATCTCTCTCCATCTCACTCTCTACATCTCTTCTTCTCTTGTTGGCTCTCCCCCCCCCTTCTTTCCCTCCTCTCTCTCTCTACCATGTCCCTCTATCTATCCATATCACTCTCAATCTCTCTTATACTTTTGTTGGCTCTTTCCCTCCCTCCCCTTATCTCCCTCTCTCCCCCTCTCTTGCTTTTATGTACTCCTCTTTCCCCCTCTCCTCTCTTGCTATGCCATACCATTGGTTACTTCCTAGGTATGAGTATTTGATTTCATCAAGGACTTCGTCGAAAAGACATGAAAATATGTTCATCATGTCGATGTGGATCGATGGAAGACGAGCATTTTAGAATATGCAAAGATACATTTCCCGTTGGTATTGTCTTATCAGTGGTTGATTTTGTTGAGAGTTACACCCTTCAACTGCAAAAAGAGATTCAAAGACAATATTATCACTCATAGCAAGTCATCATAATGGTCCATATCACATACATGCATGGGACGGATAGTAACGAAGAAAATAGAGTTATATTGAAGGAGTATCACTTCTACATAAGCGATGATCGATGTCACGAATTATCCTACGTATAAAATTGCTTTCATTTTTTTTAAAATCACCTTAAGGATAATAACATATAGATGGATCAACATTGGATTTAGTCAGATGGTTTCATGGGCTAGTTAAAAAATGTTCGTGTATTTCAATGGTTGTGTATGTTGCACTAAAAACTCAAGCTACCACATATTTGGAACTATTTCGAGTCTGGGCACGGGAAAGGGGAGCATGGTGGAGCAAGAACATGCATCAAAAGAGTGTTATGCAGGTAAGAATTGAATTTCACAACTACTTCCCTCATTCGAAATGCAAACTCCACTATTGAATGATGTTCTTCAATAATGGGAGAGGGAACAAGAACTCGTGAAGAACAATCACCCAGGAAAGGACATGTACATATATATTTTTGGGAGGTGGTCAAGGTAGATCAATCACAGTGATATGAATTTAAAAAAATCTAGGGAACTCATGGATTCCATTCAGTTCGAACATCAGAGAATGCAATAGTTTAAATATAGATGAGAAAACTATCTTTCTTCTATGGTCCATGTAGTAGTAATGAATTGAACGATTGTGAATCCACAAACTGGGTTGGTAGATGGGATCATGTATCACTCCCCATTGGTCAATGCATAAATTTGGAATTATCCCAGTTAGAGGAGGACTAATCAAATATTTCAGTAGATTATGATCATGTCTCAAATCTCGTACTATCACATTAGGAAAAAGCTTCTATTAAATTTTGAATAACTAGCATCAATGTTTTATTCTTTGGTCATTTAGTGGACTCACGTGTTGGTACTCCATTTTTGCAGGGCACATAGTATGTAGTGGTTTTCCCAAGAGGTAATGAATGGGTCACTGACTATTGATTGGCACATTTCTTAGATGGAAAGCAGACCCTCATGCAATCAGTAATAGACTCTAAAGGCATTGAATTTCTGATTGGGTCAATTGTTATTAAAGGAGAATATCTAACATAGGATGAAAAAACACAGAAGAAAGGTGGTTATGTATTTCAAGATTATACACCAGATGAATCTGTATACCACTTTACGAACTTGGTTTTTGGTACAAACCTCCAACTACAAAAATGCCAAGTAAGAAATCATAAAAGGTATGATACTTCTTTTCTTAATCCAAGCATGAGAATTTAATGGATACCATCCATATTAGAATTGATCTCGATGGTATACTTGAATGACCATAGATATGTAAAAGGAATAATTGAACAAATATTTCATATCTATAAATGATTGAAATTTTGGATTCATTTTATGGTTGTTATGGTATTCTTGTATTTTGTAGTTCCTTTTTGTTGTTAGGGAACTATGTCTAACCTTCCCTTTCCTTTCCTTTCCTTGCTTGCCTAGCCTTTCCGTTCCTTTCCTTGTCTTGCCTTGCTGTGCATTTCCTTTCCTTGCCTTACCTTGCCTTTCCATGCCATGCCATCTCATTCTTTGGCTTGCCATGCCTTTCCTTTCCATGCCATTCATTTTCTTTCGTTTTCATTCCATGCTATGTCTTGCCTTATCTTGCCATTCTATGCCATGCCATGCCATGCCTTGCATTTCGTTGTGTTTCATTTCCTTGCCTTGTATTGATTTTCCTTTCCTTTCCTTTCCATTTCATTATTTGCCTTGCATGGCCTTGACATGCCAATCCATGCCTTTCCTTTCCATGACATTCCTTGCCTTTCCTTTCCTTGCCATGCCATGTCATTCCATGCCTTACCTTTCCATGTGATGCCTTGACTTTCCATGCAATTACATGACATGCCATGCCTTGCCTTTCCTTTCCATGCCATGCCATGCCTTTCCTTCCCATGCCATGCCTTACCTTTCCATTCCATGCCTTGCATTTCCTTGCATTGCATTTTGTTTCCTTGCATTGTCTTTCCTTGCCTTGCCTTGCCATGCCATGTCATGCCATGCCTTGCATTTCCTTCCCTTGCCTTGGCTTGAAATGTCATGCCTTGACTTTCCTTGCCTGTCCATTCCATGTCATTCCATCCCATGCCATGCCTTACCTTGCCTTGTCATGCTATGCCATGCCTTTCCTTTCCTTGCCTTGCCTTGCCTTCCCTTTCCTTACCTTTCCATGCCATTCCATGCCTTGGTTTTCCATTCCATGCCATGCCTTTCCTTTCCATGTCATGCCTTTCCTTTTCTTTCCATTACATGCCATGCCATACCATGCCTTGCCTTGCCTTGCCTTGCCTTGCCTTTCCTTGCCTTGCCATTCCATGCCATGCCTTGCCATTCCATGCCTTTACTTGCCTTGCCTTTCCTATCCATGCCATGTCATTCCATCACATGCCATGTCTTTCCATACCATGCCTTACCTTTCCTTGTCATGCCATGCCATGACTTGCATTTCCTTGCCTTGCCTTTCATTACCTTGCCTTGCATTACCTTGTCTTTCCTTGTCTTTCCTTACCTTGCCATGCCATGCCATGCCTTGCTTTGTCATGACATGCCTTTCCTTTCCTTTCCATGCCATGTCTTTCCTTTCCTTTATGTGACATGCTTTCCCTTGCCATGCCCATTTCCATGCCATGTCATGCCCATCTCCATGCCTTGCATTACATTTTATTGACTTGCATTGTTTTTTCTTTCCTTGCCTTCCCATGCCATGCCTTGAATTTCATTTAGTTTTATTTCCTTGCCATCTCTTTCCTTTCCTTTCCTTTCCTTGCATTACCTTTCCATGCCATGCCTTACCTTGTCATTCCATGCCATGTCTTTCATTGCCTTGAGTTGAATTTCCTTGCCTTGCATTGCCTTGCCTTGCCTTTCCTTGTCTTACCATGTCATGCCATGCCATGCCATGCCATGCCTTTCCATGCCTTGCATTGCCTTGTGTTGCATTTCCTTGCCATGCCTTGCCTTGTGTTTCCCTACCTTGCCTTCCATTGCCCTACCTTGGCTTGCCATGCCATGTAATTAATTTCCTTTCCATGCCATGCATTTCCTTTCCATGTCATGCCATGTCATGCCTTGCATTACATTGTGTTGCATTGCCTTGCCATGACTTACCTTGCCTTTTTTTTTCTTGCCTTTCCATGCCTTGGCTTTCCATGACATACCATGCCTTTCCATGACATGCCATGCCTTTCCTTTCCATGTTCTTCATTTCCTTTCCTTTCCCTGCCATGCCTTGCCTTGCCATGCCATGTTATTCCATGCATTGCATTACCTTGCCGTGTCTTTCCTTTCCTTGACTTGCCATCCCATTCCTTTCCTTTCTTTTACTAGACATGCCATGTCTTGACAGGCCGTTACTTTCCTTCCCTTTCCATTCCATGCCTTTTCCTTTCCATCCATGCCTTGCATTTCCTTGTGTTGTATTGCCTTGCCTTGCCTTTACTTGCCTTTCCATGCCATGCCTTGCATTTCCTTTCCATCCCATCCCATGCCTTTCCTTTCCATGTCATGCCTTATCTTTCCTTTCCTTGCCTTGCCTTACCATGCCTTTCTTTTCCATGTCATTCCATTCCTTGCCTTGCCTTACCATGCAAGGCCTTTCCATGTCGATCCTTACTATGACATGCCACGCCTATCCTTATAAGGTGTTAAATTGTCAAACATATGTAATAAGCATTGAGAAAAACCCTAGTTCTGGAGATCCTCCAAAACGTGATTTTTGGGAAATGGAATGATAGAAGAGGGGGCCCACTAGATGAAACTGGGTGCTTCAGATCAATGCAATATATATTTCATCCATATGAGGCCTGATTAGAGTTTTATTGCGAGTTGCAACTTGCCTCCTCAAGGCATTCAGTGATATGTTGACAATTGGTATAGGGGCATAAAATCCAAATCGAGTAGCATAATGGCATTATGTAAACTCTTGTACATCTATTTTTCCAAGGCCCACGCGATCACACTAGCCAAAATTGCTTGGCACAATGTTCTTGAAAATTAACCTCTTGTTCAGAATTTGCATTATGCCTCACTAAGAAAAACCCTAGTTCTGGAGATCCTCCAACATATGCTTTTCTAGGCAATAAAATGACATCAAAGGCATCCCACTAACTAAAACCCAGTTCCCCGAATCCAATGCAACTGATGGTTCATCCATTTGAGGCTCGGTTAGAGTTTTATCATGAATTGCAACTCACCTCCTCAAGCCATTCAGGGACATGTTGGCAATTTCTCCTAGGGGCATAAAATCTAAACCGAGTAGCATAATGGAGTTCTATAAGCTCCCACACGTCTGTTTTTTTATCACCCATGCGGCCACACTACCCACAATGTTTTTTTATCACCCATGCAACCACACTACCCACAATCACCCAACACAATGTTCTTAAAAATCGACCACTTGTTCATAAATTGCATCGCACCTCACTGAGAAAAACCCTAGTTCTGCAGATCCTCCAACAAATGTTTTTTCAGGTAATGGAATAATAGAAGAGGGGGCCCACTATATGAAACTTGGTTCCCCGGATCCAATGCAATGGATGGTTCATCCATCTGAGGATCGTTTAGATTTTTATCATGAGTTGTAACTCGCCTCCTCAAGCCATTCAAGGACATGTTAGCAATTTGGTTGGGGGGCATAAAATCCAATCCCGATAGCATAATGGAGTTCTATAAGTTCTCACACATATGTTTGGTTAGTTCCCATGTAAACACACTACCCATAATCACTTGACATAGTGTTCTTGAAAATCAACCTCTTATTCATAAATTGCACCGTGCCTCACTAAGAAAAACCCTAGTTTCGGAGATCCTCCAAAAAACACTTTTATGGAAAAAAAATGATAGCAGAGAGCCCCCACTAGCTAAAGCCTAGTTCCTAGATCCAATGTAACCAATGGTTTTTCCATCCGAGACCTGGTTAGAGTTTTATCGTGAGTTTTAACTCGACTCCTCAAGTCATTCAGGGACATGTTGGCAATTCAGTCTAGGGGCATAACATTCAAATAGACTAGTGTAACAGAGTTTTGTAAGCTCCCACACATCTTTTTATCCAAGGCCCACATGACCACACTACCCATAATCTCTCAACACATTGTTCTTGAAAATTGAGCTCTTGTTCAAAAATTGCACCGTGCTTCACTAAACAAAACCCTATTTTCTAATATCCTCCAACAAATTCTTTTTCAGGAAACAAAATGAAAGAGGAGGAGACCCACTAGCTAAAACCTAGTTCCATAGATCCAATGCAATCGACGGTTTGTCCATCTAAGGCCCGGTTAGATTTTTATTGTGATTTGCAACTCGCCTCCTCAAGTCATTTGGGGGCATGTTGGAAATTTGGTTTGGGGCATAAAATACAAACCGAGAAGCATAACAGAGTTCCATAATATCTCACACATCATTTTAGACAAGGCCCATGTGACCAAACTACCCACAATTTCCTGACACAATGTTCTTTAAAATCAACCTCTTCTTTAGAAATTGCATCGTGCTTGATTGAGTAAAACCCTAGTTCTGAAGATCCTCCAACAAAGACTTTTCTAGGGAATGGAATGACAGCGGAGGGGACCCACTTGCTGAAACCCAATGCCCCGGATCCAATGCAATTGAGGTTTCATCCATTCAAGGTCTGGTCAGAGTTTTATCGTGAGTTACAACTTGTCTCCTCGAGCCATTCAGGGACATGTTGACAATTTGGTCTAGGGGCATAAAATCCAAACCAATTAGAATAATGGAGTTTTGTAAGCTTTTGATTGTCTGTTTGGCCAAGGCCCACATGACCACACTACCCATAATCTTCTGGCATAGTGTTCTTGAAAATGGACCTCTTGTTTAGAAATTGCATTGTTCCTTACTGAGAAAAATCTTAGTTCTAGAGATCTTCCAAGAAACGCTTTTCTAGGAAACATAATGAAAGCATAGGGGCCACGCTATCTAAAATATGGTGATCCATATTTAATGCAATTGATGGTTCATCCATCTGAGGCCCGGTTAGAGTTTTATCATGATTTTCAACTCACCTCCTCAAACCATTAAAGGACATGTTGGAAATTTGGTCCAATGCCATAAAATCGAAAAAAAGAAACATAACAGAGTGTCGTAAGCTCTCACACATCTCTTTGGCCAAGGCCCATGTGACCACACTACCCATAATCACTTGGCACAATGTTCTTGAAAATCAACCTCTTGTTCAAAAATTGCACTGTGCCTCACTGAGCAAAACCCTAGTTCCAGAGATCCTCCAACAAACACATTTTTGGGGAAACATAATGACAATGGAGGGGCCCCACTAGCTGAAAACCAATGCCCCAGATCCAATTCAACCAATGGTTCATCCATCTGAGGCGAAATTTTATTTTTATCGCAAGTTGCAACTTGCTTCTTGAAGTTATTCATGGACATGTTGGTAATTTGTTGTAGGGGCATAAAATCCAAACCGAGCATCATAATGGTTTGGGTCTCAGGCCTTGGGAACCTTTTCAATCGACAAAAATATTGGACATCCACATTTTCATGTACGATAGAAAAATTGGTTAGATCGTACAATAAATGGTTAAAAAGGTTCCAGCAGTAAAAGGAGATCCTTTATCAGTAGTAACCTAGGGGCATGTTATAGGATATGTCAGGGAAGACTATGTGACAACAACTAGGGTAGGATTTTCATTCATGGATGCAACTGTGGATAATATACAAAGGTTGTGCCAACAGAACGAGGACAAGGAAATGAGGATCAAAGAGCTAGAAGAGAATCTCCATTAAGCTAAGATAGATGGGAGAAGTCTTCTCAATTTTAAAGCCAATGTGGAAAAGGTGAGAAACAAGTTGGAAGGTGCAATCATCGATATAAATGCCAACCCGAATCATTTCAAAAACATGGTTTCAGTAGTTATTGAACAAAATAATCAGATACATATGCAATTGATGCAATACAACACTATCCGAGAAGGTATAGCAAACATTGATACTTGGATAGCAGAAAATCTTGATGCACCTCCAGAGTTATACAGACCCTCGAAATCAGTAAGAAAGATAGATATGTATGCGCTATATCATTGCCAATAGGTAGGGAAACGAGCAGACAAATAAGTGACCAAAGCAATGGGGCTCTGCTCAATAACTCACAAAGTTTCTCAAGAGTTGATAAGGCATGGCTAGCTCCCAAGTTTAAACGAACTTGGGAAGAATTTAGTCATGGAAGAATTAGTGAATGTAGTTCAGGAAAGCACACGTAGAAGGAGACATATATTTGAAACATCAACTTTTGTCCCAACCAATCTTATTGATCATCATTTACTACATCCAACGAAGCTCCATACTATGATACATGGTTAAATGACAATATTGGAGAGGGATGTGAACACCTTGGATGATAGCATTGCCATAATCGAAGAAATGATGGAGAAGCTAACTTACAAGAGGATTGAGTCACTGTATAACCAATTGGAAGTTTGGACGGCTTATCTCCAGAGAAAAAGTTCATAGGAAAAAGATGAACCATTATTTTCCCTTTCATCATTTTCCTAACTACCTCAAGTTTCGTCCTTTTGTTCCACTTGTCACGGGAAAAGGGAACTTGAATAGTTTTTCTAACTTCCCCTTCAAGAAGAAGGTGAAAAGACAAATAGTAGTTATTATCGTTTGTATAAAAGAAACTAGAGACTCCTTGAACAAGGACTTTTTTTGGTTTTTCAAGCATTGTATAGATCTAAGAACTGTTTCAATAACTTATACAGTGTTAATGAATATTGAGAATCCCTCATGGCTAGTATTTGATAGAAGGAATTATGTGTAGAAAATGATAAAATCTTTGAACTACTTCAAGTGAAGGTAATTTCTCTTTCTATGGATTGTAAGAATGCTTTGTTTGTTGTAGACTAATTCTTATGCAATCTTAATCATTTTTTGTAGTTATTGGTATTTCTTTGAACATTTCCATGCCTTGAGTTTCGTAATTTGTTACATTATATGTCATTGTAATCTAAACTAATCTGATTACATACTTATATATGTCATTGCTTCCAATCTTTCTCTTTTTATATAGCTAAGTGTATTAAAGTCGTTTTAAGTTTTGGTTGCATTATAACTCACTGATTACTTTAGATTTTCTCCTAGATAGGATAGGTTAACATATATTACTTGTATTTACATACATATTCTTCATATACATATTTTCATTGCACCCATCCCTGCATCGATACATCGGACCTTAACCGGAAACAAAATCAAAAGTTGGTAATAATGGCAGCCGAGACAAATTCTGGATGGGACTCTTGATCCAAACTGTGTGTAGTCTAATTGGGACTGTATACTAGGGAGTTCCCCTTACTGTTTTCGGGTGAATTTGGACCCCTCAACATGTTAGTACAAGGAATTCCCAGAGAATTAACTGTAAGAGAAGTTTCATCCTTGTAGTTGAAGAAAAGTTACAGGAAAGGGTGCTAAATATTTTCCATGCAGATGGAAGAGACACCTAAGCATAAGGTGCTATATATTGAATATTATGCAGTCCTAAAAGAGATTGATTATGTATTTAAAGAAATACCAGGATTTCCACCCAAAAGAGACATTGACTTCTCTATCAATTTGGTGTCGAGAGCATCTCCAGTATCTAAGACTCCTTACAGGATGAGCACACTTGAATTGAAGGAATTGCAAATGAAACTTGAGGAGCTTATGAAGAAGGGGTGTATATTCCCAAGTGTGTCACCTTGGGGTGCCCTGATACTATTTGTGAATAAAATGGATGGAACATTGAGACTATTCATTGACTTCAAGAAGTTAAACAAGGTAATTGTGAAGAATAAGTACCCTTTGCCAAGGATGGATGACCTCTTTGATCAGCTGAAAGATACAAAAATATTCTTGAAGATTGATCTCAAATTAGGTTATCATCAAGTAAGAATTAAAGAAAAAGACATCATCAAGACTACTTTTAGAACAAGGTATGACCATGATGAGTTCACAGTGGTACCATTTGGGTTAACAAATGCACTAGTTTTCTTTATGTGTCTTATGAATGGTATATTCGGGAATTATTTGGAAAAGTTTGTCCTTGTCTTTTTGGATGATATTCTGATATATTCCAAGTCTAAATAAGAGCATGAGAAACACTTGAGAATGGTGTTATAGGTATTGAGGGAGCATCAGTTGTATGCCAAATTGAGCAAGCGTTCATTTTATCAGACGAAAATTCATTATTTGGGCCATATCATTTCATAGGAAGGAATAACAGTGGACCCGTAAAAGATAAGGGCCATTGGAGGATGGACAACACCAAGGAATGTATCGTAATTAAGATCATTAATGGGTCTTGTGCGTTACTACATAAGATTCATTTAGGGATTCTCAAGAATTGCACACCCAATTACTTCTTTATAGAAGAAAGGTGTGAAGTTTGAGTGGACACATGATTGTCAAAGGAGCTTCCAACACTTGAATAAGTTATTAACAAGTGTTCCAATACTAAGGACTATTGATCCAAATGAAGATTGCATTGTATGCATTGATGCATGTAAAGAAGGACTTGGTGGAGTCCTTATCCAAAATGGGTATGTGGTGTGTTATGAATCAAGGAAGTTCAAGGAGCATGAAGGGAACTATGGCACTCATTATTTGGAGTTGGCATCCATAGTGCATGCCTTGAACATGTGGAGGCACTACCTCATGGGGAAAACATTTGAGTGGAGGACGGACCATATTGGTCTGAAATATTTGTCTGGACAACCAACTCTTAATGCTAGGCAAAGAAAATGTTTATATTTCCTCAGAGAATATGATTTTGATTTTAAGAATATCAAAGGTAAATAGAACAAGGCGGTTGATTCACTCAAGAAGAGGGTACATGAGATGCATGCTGCAACCATTAGCATGTATGAATCATATTTAAAAGACAGTATTCTAGAAGATGCAAAATCAGATCAGAAGTACATGGAGGTAAAGGAAAAACTTAAGCAAGATAATCTATAGCAGAAAGTTGAAGACTATAAGCTGGAAAAGGATGAACTCCTCATGTACAGGGGCATAATTTATGTGCCAAATTATCGAGAATTGAAGGATTTGATATTGGGATAAATTCATAATGTACCTTATGTTGGAGACCCAGGTTATCAGAAAACTATTGTAGTTGTCAAGAGCCAATATTATTGGCCAGGCATGAAGAAAGAAGTTGTTGATTTTATTGCCAGGTGTTTGGCATGTCAAAAAGTCAAGGCTGAGCATAGACACCCAACCGGTTTGTTTCATCCATTTCCCATCCCTGAGTGTAAATGGGAAGTTGTAACAAAAGATTTTATCAGTAAACTACCTAGAGCCATCAAGAAACATGATTCTATCATGGTGGTTATGGAAAATCTTGCCAAAGATGCCCATTTTATCCCAGTAAATCTCACTCACAAGGCATCTAACATAACTGGTATTTATCTGAAAGAAATAGCTCGATTACATGGAATTCTGAAGACAATTGTGTCTGACAGAGATCCAAAATTTACATCAAATTTTGTAAAATATTGTTTAAGGGATTTGGAACAAATTTGCGTTTTAGCACAGACTATCATCCAAAGACATCAGATGGAAGACAGAAAGAGTGAATCAAGTAATAGAAGATATGTTAAGAATGTATGTCATGGATAAAACATCCAAATGGGAGGATTATCTACACTTGGTAGAGTTTTATTACAAAAATGGGAGCCAAGCATCCCTGAAGATGAGCCCATTTGAGGCACTCTATGGCAGAAAATGAAACACACCAGTCAGATGGGACAACCCAATAGACCAGGTAATAGTTGGGCCAGAATTACTCAGAGAAATGGAAGAACAAATGATAAGAATAAAGTAGAATTTGAAGGCTTTGTGGGATAGGCAGAAAATCTATCTTGATAAGGTCAAAATTCATAGATAATTTAAAGTGGGTGATCATGTGTTCCTGAAAGTGAAGGCCAACAGAAGTTCCCTGAAGTTGGGAAATTTCTCAAAGTTGCCAGTTTGTTTTTGTGGGCCATTCGAAATCCTGGAAAGGATTGGGCCTATAGCATACATTCTTTCATTGCTTGCATCAATGCATATTCATCATGTATTCCATGTATAATTACTTCAAAAGTGTGTATATGATACTAATCATGTCATTGATTGGAATTTGATTCAGGTGGAGAAAGAAGGAGGTTTTCATGTGCATCTGGTGTGCATATTGGATCGAAATATCAAGTAGCTCTAGAATCGAGCCATAGGGATAGTAAAAGTCCAATGGACCTGGTATGACCCTGAGGATGCAACTTGGGAGCATGAGGATTCTATGCGGGAAAAATACCCTCATCTTTTTGAAGACTTTTGAGTTTTTGGTTGTACATGTGTATTTAATGCACTGAGGAAAGTGAAAAAATAAGGTAGAGGGGATTATAATACCCCTAGGATGAACCCCAAGTGTGCATATAAATGTTACTGTACTTTACTTATAATCTAGTGAGATGAAGTAACAAGATCCTAGGTTTGGTGTTGCGTGTAATGAGTTAGTGTGCATGAATCTTGTACGAAAAGAGTGTGCATAGTGTAAATGGATTATAGAGCACAGTCTAATGTATATAGCGCGCACCTATGTAAGTGTGCAGGAATGGTGCACTAGAAGAGAAACAACTGAAGTTTACAATGCACACTGATATAGGCGTGCAAGGAGTGGCACGCTAACAAAAGAGCCTTACAAGATGGCACACATTCCAGGATTCAACGCACACCGGTTTAGTGCATAGGTTTTGGAGGCCAGAGAGACCTTTTGTGTATAAGCCTTGTTGTAATGCACACTTGTGTAAGTGTGAGAGGGTGGCGCACTGAAGGAAGAGTGTGCACATCCCAGAAGTTTCATGTGCACTTATTTTAGTGCGTGATCTGTGTATTTTGAGGCCGATAAGCCTGAATGCAAAAGATCAGTACTTATGTACAGAGAATGTAAATGTAAATACATGTAAATATAATTAAAATACATCAATGTGGTAGACTAACCACGTAAAAGAGTATGGGGGGCTATAACTTCACTAGCTGAGGTTAAGGGGGATAAGTTAAGGCGGCTTAAGGAATATTATATTAATATTCCTTTAAAGTATAAAGTACGAATATTATTTTATCCTAAGTTTGAGGGAGAGGGACATGTGGATTGAATACAGTTCTCAACATGACAAGTGTCAAGTTGGGAACATGCATCCAAATAGTTTGGACTTAGTACCTTTTTGGGAGGATTTGATCATTCATGCAACCGGGAGAGGGAGGATCTAAGCCGACCGTTACTGTCATAGAACCTTGTTGTTACTGTGATCTGTATTCTGCTATTACTATCATAAGGCAAATAATATTGCAGAACCCTGCTCTTTATAAGACTAAGTTATAAGGAAACTAATATTGCATAAACATACATGAAATAAATTTCTAGGTTGCATGGAGACCCTAATGCAATCGTTTCATATAGAGATCCAAAGTATACTTCAAAATTTTGGAAGGGATTATTTTAAGGATTAGGCACAAATCTGAATTTTATTACAACCTATCATCCACAAACATGTGGGAAAATAGAGAGAGTCAATCAAGTGGTTAAAGACTTGTTGAGGATTTGTGTGATGGATAACCATCCAAGTGGGGGGGTTACTTGTATTTGTGTTAAGTACCTAACTAGATCTACAAATATAATTCAATAATACCAAGAATAAACCATAAACCATTCACTATAACATGAACACAAGAAATAGAGAAAAACCTTGAGGTAGGGTAACACCATATATTAATCCTTATGGAAGGATAAAACTCCTTAAGAAATCCTTGTTTGTACAATCACAATATTCTTCACTATTATCACTATGGGCCCTCTGGGCCCCCCCACTACCTCTCTAGCTACCGTGCATTCCATCCCCCTTATGAAAGCGTTGCCCTCAACGCTTGATGTACAACCATAGACCAGGGTTCCATGGATAATTGTGGACCATAATGCTGAAGAAGACTGAAGAACCAAGGTTCCATGTAGAAAGGAAAGCCACCATGTTGAAGTAGCCCAACCACCATTGTAAGCTCGGGTCCCATGTCCAAATGCTCATGTGAACTTCCGATGGAATATTTTGGAACCCAATAACCAACTCCAAATGATGCTCCAAATACTAACACCTATCATGTGGATCCAAATAAGGAGATCCATCCACATAGTGGAAAAAGGGTCGTAGTAGAATCTGAAAGGAATAATACCACTGTAGAATATGCAGGATGGACACTAGTAATAATCATTGGCTCTCTATTTGTCACATTGATGCTCTCTACAGAAGGTGGATTAGAGTCATCAAATAAAATATGAAAGTGGTTGTCATCCCAGAAATGATAACTATCCATATACCAATCATCACAATCGGCCTCAAAATCATACCAAGCATATATTTCTTGATTATATTCATCCCTGAGGCCCTCCATAAGAAATGTCTCCTACATGTTATTCAATGAACATTGAATACTATGAAAACTATCATTGAGTTTGCCTGTGAGGTCATCTATGAGGCCATGTACAAATGCATCCAAGCTGTCATCCAATGTGTGAAACAATTGGGCTTTGAATGATTCAAGAATTTATTTCAGGGTTTGAGAGGAAATAGCCATATGAGCACCCTATGAACTCTTCGGCCCTGCAGACGTGGTGAAAAAACTCAAAAAATAGACCAAATAAGTTTCGGCAGAAAATCGCGGTTTTTTCTGGAAAAACCCTAAAAAACTGTTGAAGTTAAAATGCTCATAACTTCACCTCCCGGACTCCGTTTTGGCTGATTTGTTTTTTGAAATTTGGTGAAATTGTGAGAGGAACTCAAATATATAATTTATTTGGGCAAATTCGGCCTCTATATGCTACAAAAATAAAAAATAAAAATCGCCACCATCTGCGGAAAAAATTCTGAAAATTTGCAGATTTTAAAACTTCAATATCTTGACTTCCCGGACTCCGTTTCGGACGAATTTTTTTTTTCAACTTGGGTGTTTTTCTGAGAGAAACTCATATATATAACCCTTTTCTGCAAATTTTTCATAGAAATATACCGAAAACTTTGAGAATGTCGCGGCCCTCTTTTTCCTTCTTCGAAAAACAAATCTGCAAAAATAAAAAATATTTGCCCAAAATGTCTGCCCAAGGAAAGTGCTATGATACTACTTGTTAAGTACCTAACCAGATATACAAATATAATTCAATAATACCAAGAATAAACCATAAACCATTCACTATAACATGAACACAAGAAATAGAGAAAACCCTTAAGGTAGGGTAACACCATATATTAATCCCTATGGAAGGATAAAACTCCTCAAGTAATCCTTTCTTGTACAATCAAAATATTCTTCACTATTATCACTATGGGCCCTCTGGGCCCCCCCACTACCTCTCTAGCTACCTTACAATTTGGTTGATTTACATATGAAAATGGGTAACAAGCTTCATTAAAAATGAATCCATTTCCCCGGATCGGGTGATGGTGTGGGCCACATGGCAACAAGAGGAGGCACACATAGGCCAGCATGGTAGAGTCCATGTGATGGATCCGTGCAAAGAATAGTCACCACCCCCATGCATTTAAACCATCCTACGATGTCTGAGGCGCCATTAAGCCTGGTGTGTTTCCCATCTATGGCTGTCCTCTTGATAGACGATTTCATTGAAGGCATCGTCAACCTTTGCATGTGGCTTAGCCTTCATCTCCTCCAGCCGAGAAGATATGGTTCCATTCTAGCTTTCTTCTTCCTTGGTGCTCTCCTGTTGTGATTCAAACCCCTCATACCAACTCCTTGGCCCTCTCCAACAACGTGCTCTGCTCCAGGCCTCTTTGCTCACCTGGGGCTTCTTTCGCAGCCCAACCATTTCCCCCGAGCGAAAAGTATGCCTAGGAAAAGAGGAAGGCCAAGAAGGGGCTTGCCCTGGACTCCATCTCGACCATGAGCACCTGTACCTCTCCCTGGTTCCCATTTCAGCATTAGACACCTATCCCCCTCCCAATCTTCGCTTTCCTCGCACTCCTCGCGCTCATCGCACTCTTCGCAGCCTGAAATTGAACCACACGCCACTTCCTCCCGGCTTGAAGGCTTGGTTCTTATACACAGCTCGGTCGGCTTAGCCTCAAATCCCATCCTAGACAGAGCCTCCACTTCTTGGGAACCCCCACTTCCCCTAGCCAGTGCCCCTCTATTGGCTTCAGAAGCCTTCTGCAGTCATCCACCCTTGGAGGCGTCACCATTTCCACATTCTATCTCCGACTCCATCCCAGACGAGCAGATGCAGGACAACATGGACATTCTTTACGGGTTGGTTTTCGAGCTCTGACAAGGCATGGATGAGATACAATTTCAATTGCAGCAGCTAGATGGGAAGGCCTCGGCACTCCTCCACATTCTCTCCACCTTCTAGGGAGTAGCAACAACGCAACCCGAGCACGCCCCAACATACATGTTTGGTAGCGGCGAACAGGAGCTTTCAGCGGAGGGTGGCAATTTGGGGTAAGACATGCACATGGATGAGGAGGTTGCAATAGTAGTGGATAATGTGGATGCTGACATGCAGATGGAATGGCGAGGAACACCTATCGAAGAAGAGCTTTGGAATGAGGCTACCCATGCCACCTGGCCGGAATATAAGCCAAATGTATGACCCTTATGGAGAATCTACTTATGTTTTAGTTTATTGCTATCAGTTATGTTTACAGCTTTACTAGTTTGACAGATAGGTAGACCATAACACTAGCTAGCTGAACTGGTTTCCCCCTTGGGGCAGTTCAGTTACTACATCTCGGTAGTTCTGAATATTCTGCAACTCTGGTTTTGTTTTTTGAAGGCTCTTTATGCATTAATGAAATACTCTTACTTACAAAAAAAAATAAAAATGAATCCATTTGAAGTTTTATATTGTAGAAAATGAAATACTCCAAAGAGTTGGGACAATCCATTAGATAGAGTTGTGTTTGGGCCAAATTTACTCAAGGAAATGGAAGATAAAATGGTCAAATATTAAATATAATTTAAAGGAAGCACATGACACACAAAATATTTATGTGGGTAAAGTTAAGATACAAAGGGAATTTAAAATTGGGGATCATATATTTTTGAAATTTGTTTATCTAAAAGACTATTTCATGGTCTTTAAGATAACATCATGAGGATTAAATTCACCTGCATTTTTAAATAGGTGGTACTCCTCTAATTTTCTAAAATATGTAGCTAATGTTATTGGATTGGATTGTCAAATGAGAGAATGCTAAACAACAAACCATGAATTCTTCATTACTTTAGTTTTTATATAAAATGGTTCTTGATAACCATATTTCTCCTTGACAACATTTCCCTGGAAATGGACCAAGCAACTTCTTAAAAATAAAAATATAAATAAAGGCTTCAATATAAAAATATATATGTGCTCAGATTCATTATAACATCCCTCTGAAACACATGCAAGCATAATATACAACCATATTTTCTCACAAGAAAGAGAGTGAAATGGGGTTAATCACTTCAGAGAACTTTAAATGAGTATTGCATTTAAAACTAAAAGAATATGATGAGCACACCCCAAAAATATCATACTCATAAATCTCAAAGTATAAAAAAACATTAAATTTATGCCCCGAATTAGTTCTCTGGGGAGTTCAATACATAAAATGTATGTCACATAAAAATCATTTCAGTAATTCAATTGACTAATGCTCATAAATAAATCCTGCCAAATGCAAGAACTAAACTTTCACGAATCTATTAGACAACACTCATTTACATTATCAGTCATATATATGGCTGTAAAATACTCCTATTGATATTTTAGATTGTAGTGGCTGTAAATAAAAAATTTGATATAAATCATTTCAATTGCACAAATAAATTGATTACCAAAACATATAAATTTACTTAGCTAAACATAATAGCTTACGGACAGCCTCATAACACATCATATTCCTTAAATTTCATAAAACAAATACATAAATTAGCATACCTTGGTATGATGCTAACCCTCCACTTGTCTTGTTGTTCGTTGCTGAACTGTGTCAACACTGCCCAAACCTTGTTCCACCCTACCAACTAGGACAACTTCCTAGCTCTAGGATATCATATGGATATCCTAGCCCCTGTGCCCAAAACCTCCAGCAAACCGGTGCCCCCTGTACTGATCCAATCCGACTACAGAACTCAAACTCTCCTCTCTGCAAATCCAAGAGAACCCTCAAAAGAAAATTCCTCGTAGAATGATCATCCCTCCTTCATAAACCTCCTCCCTTCATATCCCTCCTTCACCACCCTTTCCTCATTTACTTCCTTACCTACACATTTATTACCTTACCCACCTAGTTAATGCCCCTTATCCACTTATTAATGCTCCTTATCCCCTCCGTATACGTAACCCTTTTTTTTAAACAATATAATTTATTAACTCTTTTAAATTTATCACCCTATTCATTCAATGTAATAGATAATTAATTTAATTAATTAATTAATAAATATTTAATTAGTATCATTATACCAATCTTGTTTAATTAATACCATGTTAATACAATTAATCCCCTAATTATTTTTTACTTAATAATTCCTAAACATATATTCTACTAGGGTTGTTACATGCACCCACCCTTCAGGAAACTTCGTCCCAAAGTTAAGGTGTCTTATGGTACAAAGGTAAAGAAACCTGGTTCACATATTCATAACAATTAACCGACATTATAAGTAAGTAAGTCAAGAAAACTCATGCATACTAGTGTATATGTACAAGAAATGCATGTGTAGCTAGTAAATACAAGTCTCGTGCATGTACTAATAATCAAAACTATCATTCTTTAGTAATTTATGTATGCATCCAATCCAGTCAGCAAGACTAGTCTTTTATAAAAGACAACAGCCAATCAATTGTTTGAGAAATTCTTTGATTACAATTATCTGTTTCAACAATTTTATTTAGACAA